>CAVNZG010000406.1:0-15465 GCA_963693315.1 Diogma glabrata | reverse complement strand
ATATATATATATATATATATATATATATATATATGTATATATATATATATATAGTATTATTTTTTTAAATGATAGACGACGTGCTCCTTTAAAGAAAAAAAATAAGAGACCTATGGGTAAAGTCTACTCTAAATATTTTAATCAAGTGCGGTCGCTTCAAAGAATTGGATTTAAAAATAGAAAATTAATTGAACAAAATATCGAAGTTCCTTCCTGCTCTAAAACCTCAAATAAAAATTTAGGTAATATATTGGCTTATTAAACTAAACATAGCGTCTGTATTTTAATTGAACCAGGTCGTCATCAAATTATTCCGTAATTATTTTTATTAGTGGAAAACATTCCGCGTTCGTTGAATTAAAAAACAGACTTAGGAAATATTTTCATAGCTTATTGCATTTATTTTAAATTGTATGACTATTTAAGTTTAAATATTTTTTAGCTTATTTCTGAATATTTTCATTTTGAAAACACATTTTAAAACTCCACTCTCTAGAGATCATTGATATTGGTTGGTAGTGTATTCAAGTTAGGACGTTATGTATTAGTACGAATTGTTCCTATAATTTGATATATTAAATTATTATTTCCCATTTAGAATTAGTTTAATTAAAATCGATTTTATTTAAGAACAATAGTAGCTTATAATTCAGTAACTCGTATGAAATTTAATTGTACGAGGGTAATTTTATGTTACTTTTGGATGTCATGTTAAGTTTATATTTCTTATAAAAATTTAAGCCAGACCACGTCTTTATTAAATAAGAGAGTATTAAATACGAAATAATTAAATTGAAATATTAAATATCTTCCTTAAATCAGAAGAAAATATAACTGATGATCTGGAGGCGATTTTTATTAACAACTGTAGCTGGGCAGAACTAGAACAGCATTGGCGGTTGACAAAAAAACACAGGTGCAATGATATTATTTAATCAGAGTCAACTATAGCCATACTCAAGAAATGGAAACAATATAGTTCACCATTAGGATATAAATTGGTAGGCAGTTTATATTTAAAAATAATTTATAAAGTTAATTGTAAGTACGGTGCTTTCATTTTTGACATAGATTGATATAGATTTCAAAGAGCTATCCCATATTCATCCAGTCTCATATCTGATATAGATGGCTTTATGTTAAAAATGCTGGTCATTTTAAAAGACAAAATTAAGGACGTAGCAGCGAAAATTATTTTAGATAAACTCACTTCTGAAGAAAGTAAGTATATTATGACTATCAAAATATTGATTTAAACCTGCTTCGGTTATTAAAAAATCTTTGTAAATATATATAACTATAGAATTTATTAAGTCTTGATGATCAAGCAATCATTAACTTGGTATTTGACTATTAGGTTCATCAAGTAATGCTTAATTATATATTGAGCTGAGTATTTATATTGCTGCCAATAATCGATTCCTAAGTTTAAATTATTTATGTATTTATTTTACAAATATAATTTTTATTCTCTTTTAATTTCACAGACGGAAAAGTTGCAGCAATATTTTATTTGCTACATTTTGTTTTGCCACCAACAGCACGGGAAACGAAAATTGACAACAACAAAAAAAGTATTGTAAAATACTTCTTCGAGGACTCCCAAAATTCCTTTATGGTGGTGCGGAAAACTGCGGCGGAGGTAGAACTAATTTTAGAAAAAAAATAGATCTGAAGCAATCAATTCCACCATTGCTATTAATCGTTGGAGAAATAATAAATCCAACCAGTATATTGGTATATTTTGATGGCATCAAATATACTATAAATTATTTTTCAAAAGCTGTAGACACCTGCTTCAAAATTTTTAATTTATTTAATTTAGAGTACCCAGTACCATCTTCAATGGTCTGGAGTTTTATTCAGCAATGTTTTTATAAAATATCAACGAAATTTGATAAGAAGCATCCGTGTATTAGTTTATTAATTAACTAAATAAAAAATTCTTAATAATCTCTAAACTTTGTTTAAATGAATATTTTGACATATATAAAATGAATTAATTCATGATTAGTATGAATGATACAAATTTATTGTAATGCAGTATAGCTAAGTATAGCTAATATATTTAATAAAATGATAATTATTTTTAAATAAAATTTCTGTTTATCTATTTATTATTTTGAGATATGATTTTTTTTGAGACCTGTGGTTCATCCAATTACTTTTTTACTCAAGGTAAGGTCAATTTGCACAGATAATTTTTTATAAATATGATAAATGATTATAATTTATTAGAATGGTTTATCCTAGTCATAAATATTTATAAAGTTTATGAGAAATGAAGCTATAAACTATTTATTATCATGATAATAATTTATAAATATCATAATTATTTTTGATTATCGCCACACATATGCCTATAAAATATTCTTAATATTATAAAATAGTTTATCATATTTATAATTGTTCTTAAATTTTTCAAATTTATGAAATGATTTTAAGTTATCAATATGATAATTTTGTTATGATATACATAATTATTTGTTAAACAAGAAATTTTAAATTTAATTTTTTGTTTTTGATAATATTTTATCATAATAATCAACGCTAGTTGTTGACCGTATATTAATAAAAAATTATCAATTTGATGTAGTTTTTCATCAAATCTACATCATTTTTTTTTGAGTGTAAACCCAGGATCCATAAAACACCACGGGATTGCAATCCCTGCGTTACTCCTCTTATGTCGAATCGTTTTTTGTTTGTTTGTTTGTTTTCCTTTATTTGTCTCAGAGAGAAAGAGTTATGTCTACCCTAAACTGACCAGAGCCAAATCGTTAAAATGTCGGAAAAAATGCAAACATTCTTCCAAATACTAACTAATTAGAATTTCTATTGCTAGAAAGTGGGACGGTGAAAACGTGCTAACTAGATTGTGCATAAATTTAATATTTAATGCTTTCCTTTACTATTTGTTTACTATATTTAATTCTTCAAAAAATTCTTTTATTTTAATTGGACATTTTTCAATTGTTAGAAAATGTGCTTGCAGTGGTTCGTACATTTTCAAAATTCTTTCTAGTACTAGCATTACCGCCAGCCAGCGAGTTTCACTGTATCCAATAAGTTGGTTATGTTCGACATTACTTTTGCCGCAGAACTCCTTCAACGTCTCCAGTAAAGACAGTAAAATATCCCAACTTTTTTAACCCTGTCATTTAAATCAGCAGCACTTCTTATCGCATTATTTAGAATATTGGCTGCGAATCCAATACCCAATACATTCTGGTTCAAATTCGAGTTTAGCTTGCTTTTAAATTTTCACCCCTTGACGTCACACCACTAAAATTGATGTTCGTGTTATCAGCGCAAATTGCAACTAACTTTTTGTCAATGTTAAATAACAACAAGAAAATAAAATAACAACAAAACTTGTTTAAGCTACTGGAGCTGGCGGCTTATAGCAACGCTTTTTTATGTTTATCTGTATCTATATGTCTTTTAATATCATAATGTCCACTGTTAATTTGCAAATTCACTCCGACTGGAAATTGTCATCGCAAGCAATTCCAAATTGTCATCGCCTCAACGGCGTAATCGATAGCGTGTCTGCCCAAGGATTCGAGCCGGGCACTGACGAGGGTAGGCTCGAATCCGATCCGAAACACGAAAAATGTGAATTGGAGTTTTTTTCTGAAAAACTTCAAACCATACCTTTGAATTGAAAAAATTCCAATTACTTCTTTACTTACTTGAGTTTAATTGATCTCAAAAATCTAAAATAGGTTTTTTATAGGTTAAAATATACCAATCTTTTTCGGTTTTTCTAGATCAAACTTGATTCCTTAAAAAAGATTTTGTTTCACTAGCGCCTTATCTATGTCTATAAAATACAGATAAAAACAAAAATTTTCGGTTTTTTTCTTTACAGTATTCGTGGACAAATACATTTTATAACTGAACAAAATTTCAAGTTGATAGCACTTATGGTTTGTGAGAAAATCGATTATGTAGAAATTGGAGCTCGGTCTCTTCCAGGTTTTTTCTTTTTCAAAGTACGGAGCCCTAAAAAGTGTAAAAATGTGCAGTCGTTTTAAATTAATATTTCAAAATCAGCATTTCATCAAATCTGCATCGACCCAGCCTTATGTGTTTTATTTAACATTTATATTCAATATTTTTGGAATGTTTGAAACAATTTTTAGTCAATAAATAATTAATGAATAAATATATAATATAGTGTTGTTAACGTGTATGTTTAATAAGTGTACTAAATACGTGAAATGCAGGTGTCCCAAATGAATGTGAATTGTGTAAAGTTCATTAAGTGCGTAATTGAACAAAAGCACATTTTTAGAATTCATTCGGAGTCAGTCCTATATTCACAGTACGCGAATTTTTAAGTATTTTTTTTATAAAGCGTCCCTTATTCAATAGTTTATAAACAAAAAAAAGTTCAATAGAACCGGTAAACTTTTTTTTAGTAAATGGCACCAAGTACAAACAATTTCAAACTAATAATACATTCAACTACCTTTTTCTCGAAAACATAAAATAACGCCTGTCTATAGTTTTAGTATGTTTTGGATTAATAAAAAATTGTTACGGTTAGATTAATAGAAATTTGTTTACGGGCGGCATAGCTGAGTGTGTTAACACACCGACTTTACTACTCGAGGGTCGTCAGTTCGATTCCTGTAAAGACCAATGGATTTTTACATGAATAGAACTGCAGGACCGATTGACCTATACATGAAAATATTCTGAAATATTCATAATTGATAAAGTAGATTTGATATATATATATATATATATATATATATATATATATATATATATATATATATATATATATATATATATATATATATATATATATATATATATATATATATATATATATATATATATATATATATATATATATATATACTAGCGGGACCCGGCGTGCTTTGCTACGCCTATTAATAAAGTTTGTGTGTATACATTTTGTTGACGTAGTAGCAATAATTTCAAAGAGTTGTAATGAGAAATGATCTATTTTTTTTTTTAAATATGAATGTAAAAGGATCAGCACTCTAGTTGATCAGTAAAATATAAAAAAAATAGTAATTATATATACAACAAAGGATATATAAAAAAATACGCGATCAAATAAGTTTTCAGGTGTGTCTCTATATAGAACATTAGAACATACAGAACAAAAATGGATTCACAAATTTTTACAGTGCTCATGCGGTTTAATATACGCTTTCTTTACCTGTGGTAGGTTACTAAAAATGTTGTAAACAATTTTGATCGTTATAACATTTTATGGTCAGCAAGGGCAGTAAGAATAGTGACAATATATTCGATGAAGGTAGAGAAGAAGTGATGCAAAAAAGGAATAGAAGAAGTGATGCCAAAAAAATCAAAATTATTTGGATGTTTTTGTATTAGAATTCATAGGATGTGAATTCATAGGGTGAGAAATATTTCTATTTAGTGAACATCCTAAGTCATTTTAAAGTCATTATTGATTGTTGCAAATCAATGCGAAACTAATATCTTACACACGGTCAATATATTGGCATATATGTTCCATATATAGACAACATTAATGGAATATTAATTTTTGGGCGATTTTGTGAGCAGTTATTGCTCAAAGTAATTATTGAAAGTATTATTCCCGATAATAAGTAATTATTGTCGAGATTAACCTCACACTCATCAGAGACATCATAGTTCAAACTTCAAAGCCATCATACAGACTCAGCCACAGTGGATGAAACAACAAAAAAACATATTTTAATTTTCATGTTCAGAGAATTTCTAAATTGAAACTTCATTATCTCATATTTATTTAAATTGAATTCTTCATCTGTGATTATACTATTGTAAATTGTATTTGTTCCCGACACGAAACACACAAAAACTGTTTTAAAGAAGTTTTTCTGAGCGAAAATAAAAAATGCTTTAAAATTGCAAAATTCATGTGAATTAAAATAATTACTTTAAGCTTAATCACTCTAAAAATCTCTCAAAACTTTATTTATTTTACACCAAATAGTGTAAAACTTTTGTTTATTTAACATTATACCTGTCGCATATTGTCGGTATATCATAAGAAAGGAAATTCAAGAAAACTCGTTCTGATAACAGCCGTGTTCGATTTGACTGAAGCATTTGAAACAACGAAAAATTTAATACAGGTGTTGTTGTTTTTTCAATTGTTTTAGTCACACTAAACGTTCCAAACATTCAATTTACATTGTATCATTTTTATTGCAACAATTATTTATTTTAATAAGGAAAAAATTTCAAAATGTCGTTTTAATTCTATTTCTTTGCTCGTGCTTGTGGGCACACATTATATTTTGCGTTTTTCCGTCTAGATGCGTACACGAATAAATCAGAAGGTATTCCGACGTTAGCTGACCACCACGTACAGTTGTCCAGATGTGAGAAGTACGGATTCTCCAAATCTACCACATCCTTGCAGCAATTTTCCTTGTTCTTTGTTGACAGTCATTGCAAAAGCGAGTCGCACTGGAAACTAAACGTTTGAATTCAAATGCCACATCTGTTGGGATCATTGAAATGCGTAGCAACAGTACATCTCCCACTTTGAATTTTCCATTCAAAACTTATTGTAGCTTCAATGACTTTGTTCATCATCTTTTTCACCAAAAATTTTTAAAAACATTTGTGCTATTTCAAAATATTTGAAATATTTTTTTAATAAAATTTGTTGTGTAGTTGGAATTACAATATGTCTCACAACAACACACAAAATCCTTTAAGACCTAGGTTCCACACCATCATGTTTTTTAAGATGATGGGCGCAAATTGCTAGTGCTAGAAGCATATACAAAGATCATGTAAACATTGTTTTGCTGAAGGATTAAACCCGGCACATTTAATAGTTATATGGAAGCTCATTTCTCCAAGTAAACGAAAAAGTTTTAAAAAAATATACAAAAATAAAAAATTTGCGCCCATCAACACCTTAGAAAGCATGTTGTTGTGGACGTTATTCTTCAAAGGTTGTCATGAGTTGTTGTTACTCACATTGTAATTCGTACTACCCAACACATTTTATTTTAAAAGAAATAGCGTGTCATCATCAAAGAATATTCTATAACTAAGACTAAGGGTGCTATCGTTGATTGAAAAAAGTTCATCCGCCAACATCCCTAAGATATCACTTTGGCTAGTGATATCTCACTACTATTGCCAGTGGTTAACGATAATTCAAGCTAACTCATATGCAAATAGCAGAAATCTAAGTACGCTGGGTTGTCACGCCCATAGATCAAAAATTTAAAATTTTATAAATCTTCCTGCGGGAGTATATATTTAATTCGTTATTGAATTCTTTATTTATAACTATAAAAACATTGATCAAAGCAAACTACGCTCATAAACCGATATTTAACCAAAAAACCAAATAAAATATTTATCACCAATCACCAATCAAAAAATAATACACGACAATTTGAAAAAGCAAATCGTAGTGTATTTGCACAAACTTCGACGTTAAAAACAACGTTCTAAATACAAATACAACACCATCTATTGGATAACGCAAATTTATGAGGCGTATATCACACTATCAAATATATTGGTCAATAAAAAAAATATGACATGAAATTGGAGAGTGCAAACGTTGTAAAAAAATAGCGAAGTCTACCTAGTTTTTCATCCAGTTTTGATGACAATTTTTTTTACCTCTAATCGTTATATTTTAATTAGCAATACAAATAAGAGTATTTTTCAATTTGATATTGATTTTTGTAAATTAACATAGAAGATCAATGAAAAATTTAAAATAATAAATAAATAAATTTAAATTATTGTTTTCTTTAATTTTACTCTTATATTTATTCCAACTTTATAAAAACCAATACAACAAATTTTTTACAGGTTCCGAATTCCGATACTTTTTAACACTTCTATAATTAATATATAACCTCCACAATAGTTATTTAAGTATTAAGGGCAGTAAGAGTATTTTACCGATTGAGGATATATGTTTTGAGATCGAGACCAAGTCGAGATCTCTAATATATTCGAAATCGGTAGTACTCTTACACAGATAGAAATCGAGGTTTTTTTTATGCCTAATAAGTTATATTCTATGCTTAAATTACGTTAATTCTCAACCGTGAATAAGCCAGGTGTATTATATACTTATAAGGTATACTTTTTCAAAAAATCACTAAGAATCTTATTATGAATATTATTCATAGAATTTTATGAGTATCGGGTACGTAGTATGACCAATTAGGAACAACGAAATAACTTTGTTGTAAAAATTTTATATACTTACTAGGGAACAAAATATAACTATTTTAAATAAAATAATATTCCTATAATTCATAAATTTATGGCGCTTAGTAATAAATAAATTACGAACTAGGCATTTGCATTCCTAGCATTTGAATTTTGATGAAGTGTCGCGAGATATCGAAAACCTCATAGTCATATTATTTGTCATACTCGTAAGTTATATTATAATCATATATGTACTAAACCTTATGTTCATATTACATATTTTTATATTTATCTATCATATTAAAATTTCACAAAGTTTGTATATATACAACTCACCTAACACAAAAATTTTTTAGTGAATTATAAAAAATATTTTTTTTGTTTATTAATTTTTTAATTATATTTACTGTCGAAAAACTAATATTAAAATTTCGTACTAATAAAAAATACTCCATTCCTACAAAACATATAAGATAACTAGAAAATAAAAATTATTATTTGGTGAAAATATATTTTATACCTTGCTATTCATAAAATTTCATACTTCCTAGTTCTGTTACATGCACATTTTTAAATATAAACTGATTATCAGGCATGAAAAATTATAATTTTTTTATTCATTGTTTATGAATAGTAATCATTGTTTTGTTTTTTTCAAAACTTTATGCCAACGTTTTATATTCCACGACTAAATATTCATAAAAATTGATGCCTTAAAGTCATGAATATTACAATAATATTATAAAAAGTGGTTATCGGGAATAAACATTTATAATTATGTTATACAAAACTTATGACCCGCAATCATAGCTTTATTTTTATCCGTGTAATGCTCAAAATGCTTATTACATTTTTTGCACGATTAATAAAAATTCAATTAAAACTATTTAAATAATAAAATTCATTCACAAAATTCAAGTTTGAATGTTTTAAAGAAAATTTCTTAAAATGTCATTTCAAAATAGTAAGCTTTGCGTTTCATCAAAATACTATAGCTTTTTTTGTTGCAAAACTAAATTCCATCGAATATATTTTCAAAATTAATTGCTTTTTTTAAATCTTTTAACTGCAATATTTTTAAATGAATGTTATTTAAATTTGAAGCTAGTGAATAGATGTACACAATTATTTAACTAATAATCGTTTTTATTCACACCCTGAGGTCTCCTTTACTGGTAAGTAATTACTTACCGGCTGCATGATCGGTAAGTAATTACTTACCGACCAGTGATTTGTAAACGAAACTTACTATGTTTATTTACGAATCAGCGAACATGCAAAATCGCCTGATCGTGCAAAAAATTATCAATAACCTTTGGTAACGTATTTGACTTAGCATAATATGCTTTTCGTTTATTATCAAATAAAACAAAACTTTCTTTACTAAAACATATTTAATAGTCTAATAATGGCCTTACACGAAGTTCAAGTTTACTATCAATTGAATAAATTGATTTACGCTGCCCTCTGAAAGTTGGCATATAAACCATTCATATTGAACATTTAATTCGCAATTAAAAAATATCTAGGGATTTAATCAAGATAATAACTATCCTATCTCTCAAGCTGGACCATCATACACACATTGTACAAAAGTTCATTAAGATTGGTTACATTGTTGCGGAGTTCATCGCGGACAAACATCGTGACACGTGATTTTTATATATATAAGATATATATATATAAGTAACCATGATAATATAGAACCCAAGATAATACAGTACCCACGATTGATAATGTAGATTGAACTTTGGTGATATGGACTGAAAAAACAAAATGTCAAATGACATGTCCAACCAAACCAAATAAGGAAATATAAATGTAAAAAAAAAAAATTATTTGTTTGATGTTGAAAAATGTTTGAAGGCGAAAAGAAATTTGATGATTTATAATTTTTAGGAACAGGAGACGGTGTAGAAATCAAACTTTTTTATTTGCAATGGTGTTCACAGCGTGAAGTATTAAATTAAAAATAATTTGATTTGTAGTAAGCCTATAGATATCAAATTAGTTGAAAGCTTTTAACATAAAAAGTGTTTAAAGCACAGATTTATTACATCTACTAATTTGCTATGTCGCTGTAAAAGCGATATTAGTGTAGTGTTTTTGTACCTTTCAAACCAAAAAATAGTACATTTAGCTACAGTAGAAATGAAAACGCTGCTTTTCTTGAGTGAAAATTTGTTCACGAGACGCGTTAGCGTCGAGTGGGGCAATTTCACGAACGTAAATTGTTTTTATCTCGCGTATAGGAAATACAATTTTTTCTATGATAGTAAATAAACGATATTTATTATACAAATTATTAAATTAGAAATCGGCAACATAGCATTCAAAATTCATATTCTATTTTTTAGGGTTCCGTTTTTTATACGGAACACTATTGGTGAGAGTACAACGTGTTTTTCACATTATTTCGATTATCTCGTGAACCATTAATCCGATGAACTTAAAATTTGAGGTGCTTATAAAACTAACCTACCCACACAAGATGGTGGGTTAAAAAATAAATAAAATTGTGTTCGTTTGTTTTAAGGAGGTACGATGTAAAGCCTTTGAAAACATACATTTTTTTAGCGAGACGAGTAGGGTATTATATGAAAGGGCTTCATTTCAGCATTATTTAAAAATATATTTTGGAATTTCACACCTCACCATTTTTTGTATAATTTTGAAAAATGACGTTTTCGGGATGTTTTATTGCGCCGATTAACTCCGACCCTACTCCATCGAAAATCTTGAAATATATTTGGAATGATAGAAAATTGAGTAGGTTTTTAATGAAAAATATAGAAAAGTGGCAGACACTCATAACTATATTTATTAAAGGGGTGGGAATGTTAAGGGGTAAAAACATCATTTAAAACCAGGTCGTGTGGAGTGTTATTTGAAAGAGCACTTGATTTTAGAAATATTGCCATGTTTTTCAGAATTTTGTATTGCATAGTTTTTGATTTATTACCAATAAAGTGACACAAAAAGTTGGTCCCCCCCTTGCATTTAGAGCCTAATTAACAGAAAAATTTGAAAAAATTCACAGAGACAGGAAGTTTGATAAACTCTGAACGAAAAATATAGCGAACTCTCAAATAATTATATTTTTGTGTTTTTAAGAAATTGGGGTGGGGAAGGGTGAAAAAAAACGTTTTTTACCCAAGCGAGTGGGTTGTCATTTGAAAGAAGACCGAATTTCAGAAACATTGCAATTTTTTTTAGAATTTTGCGGTACACAGTTTTTGAGTTATTCTAAGAAATGTGCAAATTCCAGACCGTTCCCCCCCCCCATACGTTTCGACACTGATTGACAGAAAAAATTGAAAAAATTCACAGAGACAGGAAATTTGCTATATTTTGAACGAAAATTATATCGAACTCTCAAATAATTATATTTCTGTGTGTTTAGGGGATGGGTGTAAGGGGGGTAAAAAAAAACTTTTTTTGACCCAAGCGAGTGGGGTATCATTTGAAAGAACACCAAATTTCCAAAACATTGCAATTTTTTTTAGAATTTTCCGGTACACCGTTTTTGAGTTATTCTAAAAAATGTTCAAATTCCAGACCGTTCCCCCCTTCCCCCCTACGTTTCGACACTGATTGACAGAAAAAATTGAAAAAATTCATAGAGACAGGAAATTTGCTATATTTTGAACGAAAATTATAGCAAACTCTCAAATAATTATATTTCTGTGTGTTTAGGGGATGGGTGTAACGGGGGTAAAAAAAAGCTGTTTTTGACCCAAGCGAGTGGGGTATCATTTAAAAGAACACTAAATTTCCAAATCAGAATTTTCAGGTACACAGTTTTTGAGTTATTCTAAAAAATGTGAAAATTCCACACCGTTTCCCCCCCCCCCCCTACGTTTCGACACTGATTGACAGAAAAAATTGAAAAAATTCATAGAGACAGGAAGCTTGCTATATTTTGAACGAAAATTAAAGCGAACTCTCAAATAATTATATTTCTTTGTGTTTAGGGGATGGGTGTAAGGAGGGTAAAAAAAAACCTTTTTTTTCCCAAGCGAGTGGGGTGTCATTTGAAAGAGCACCGAGTTTCCAAAACATTGCGATTTTTTTTAGAGTTTTGCGGTACACAGTTTCGGAGTTATTCTAAAAAATGTGCAAATTTCAGACCGTTCCCCCCCTCCCCCCCTACGTTTCGACACTGATAGACAGAAAAAAGTGAAAAAATTCATAGACAGGAAGTTTGCTATATTTTGAACGAAAATTATAGCGAACTCACAAATAATTACATTTCTGTGTGTTTAGGGGATGGGTGTGGGGAGGCCAAAAAAACTTTTTTGGAACCAAACGAGTGGGGTGTCATTTGGAAGAACACTTAATTTAAGAAACATTGCAACATTTTTTGGAATTCTGCGATGCACAGTTTTTTAGTTATTGATGAAAAAAGTGCTATTTTAAGTGTATGTATACCACCCTATATTTCGACGCTGATTTATAGAACAAATATTCCCAATTTAGACCATTGAAATACTGGTTAAATCTTTCTTTAGCTAACATAAACAGCTATGGATAAGATTCAACCTCAAGTAACATTTTTGATCAATGTAGATGTGATTGATATTTACTATTGACGTTTACAATTAAACATTTATTCTGTTATGCGTCCATAGTCTGGCGATATAAAGACTTTACAACATAACTTTATGTCATTTATTTTTGATATTTTGTTCTTTTACATTCACGGAACCCTTGGCGAGCGAATTTTATTCGCACTTGTCCGACTTTTTATGGTTGCTTTGTTTTAAAAACTTTGTAAAATTATATGTAAATACTATAGCAACTACAATTTGTTATTCTTTTTACACTAGAGGAAAAAAAACCATTTTCACGGGAAATTAAGCCTGCTTGAAAATAAGCTTTTCATCTGCTATTATAGGAAAAATATAAAAATCGGTTATCCCATTCGAGCACAACTTAACTTTAATCTTTGCTTTTCACAAAATTTCTTAACAAATTGTGTCAAAACTCGTGAAAAAATAAAAAAAATTAAAACAGTATGAAATAAAAAATATTAATTTTTTATTTAATACTGATATCTAAAACGACATTTTTCGGATTATTTATGGTACAAAAAGTTGAACTTTAACGTCCTAGGACTTTATAAAGTTTTATAGAGTCCTAGGACGTTAAAACTTTATAAAGTTCTAGGACGTTAAGGTTCAACTTTTTGAGCAAAATTTAAAAACTCATTTCTTTTTATTTTAATAAATTTCCAGTATGAAATAAAATTTTGTATTTACCTCAAACAAAAAGTGTTTTTAAAGGTACTCACTAGTAATTTAGTAAACAACTAGCTCGTACTTTAAAGTTTCACTTTTCGTTCTAGATAAATAAATAACTATTATTTCGCTAACGATACCGAAGTTTCAAAATAATACAAACAAAACTGATCGTATTATTGTCACTACTGGATTTTCTTTTTATGAAAACGAATCACAATTCTGCTCACTTTAATTAAAGTTACATTTTGTATTCACACCAACAAAGAGCCAAAATCTATTTAATTCATTGAAGTCAACAATTCGTCATAATCTTGTCATATTTTTTTATTTATTTTGACTTTTGTGGTTGTCAAAATTTTATTAGACAAAATAAAATGAAACAGTTTTGATGGATGATGTGCCAAATGTTTACTATTATATTGTTTACCTATCAAAATACTTTGACAACTATTATTCATAATAATACAATAGAAAAGAAATTGACTATTTAGTTAAGGTTTTTTCTTTGATCTTATTTGCATTAAAAGGTAATTTAAACTGAAATGTGTGAAATTCAATGATGATTGATTTGTGTTTTCGTATTTTATAAAATTGATTTAAAAATTCAAACTGTAATGGTTTTTATGGACCACATCATCATTTCACCGTTTTTCACAATAAACATAATTCATTTAATCTATGTGTAATTGTCTCCATTTGTAATATATTGCCTTTATCTACGCGCTATCCAAATTCGAAACAATAACATCGAATACAAGTGAAAAATGTAATTGAAAATTGTTTTTAATTTGAAACCATTTCGATTTTTATGGAATGATATTTTTTTTGAATTGATAAGATTTATCGTTTGGAAATAATCTCTAAACCGAGATAATTCCAATTCTATTTGTTTTTATTTTCATTTTGTTGTTGTTGTCGTACAATATATACAGATCTGGATTTCCAAGTAAAGTTTTCAACTCTATATCAGTTTGAATAGCGATAGTTATCACCTAAATGAGTAAATTATTGGAGGAACAGAAAATTTCTATCATCATAAAATTTGTTAAAGGAAAATTTAATTACGAAAAATATATAATTTCGAACGAAATTAATGGAAAAACGAAAAGGACTAAATTTCTAATTAAATATAACAAATCACAGAAAATCCTTTTTCATACTAAACTCAATCCTTCAATTTTAATTGTTTTTCGTTTTTGTTCTATTTAGACTTTTCTTTGTGGTTAGAAAATGGTGTAGAAAGTGTGAGAAAGATTGAAGATTAAAAAGTTGTTTTGTTTGGTTATTTATACATAATAATTTTATTGTAAATACAACAAAACTGAAAAAATTAAAATTTTGTATATATATAAATATAACCATCCACAGTAACGAGCTTGAACATTGTTTATTTAATTTTTTATATTCCTTCAAAACCTCCGATATTGGAAGCCTACTTGTTTTTTTAGCACATAAAAAATCGTTAACTTATAGCGCCATTTTGAAATTCAAACGCAATACTAACAAATTTAAATAGCTATTTATGTACCTAGGGCGTTATGTAGGTTATTGCTTATTGTAGGTTGTCGCTTGATGGGCGTAAAACCCAGTAACGCCAGTGGTGCATACACGATTTTATGCTTCACTTAATAAGCTAAAATCTAAGCAAGAATTTAATTTGTTAGCCTATATTGATATGCAAAAAATATACAAATTTATCCTAGTATGCCAACAAAATAACTATTTTGAAGTTTAAAATAATTATTTGTTGTTTGTACGTTGCTATGTAAACAAATTTTCCTAAATTTTGACTGTGTTCCAATCCATGCTATTGAGTACCAAAAATTCGAAATTGTACTAAAACTGTCAAATTTGCAATTTCATCGTTCCAATTCAAACATATTCTAAATTGAAAGTGAAACATTGTTTTGTTTGTTTTTTCATGTAATCTTAAAAACTTAATAACAATTTTGATTTAAAATTTTACGTAGATTACGAATACATTTTTCGATTTTCAAAAATCCTCAATTTCAAAAATATTGGC
>CAVNZG010000405.1:0-65590 GCA_963693315.1 Diogma glabrata | reverse complement strand
ATATATATATATATGGGGCATTCCACGTGAAGTGGGACGACCAAACAATTGTTTTTGCCCAAACTTTGGGAATTGATAGTACTCTATTATCTCGCCCTCTAGCGCTCGCATCGATACTACTTCCATCACGAGACAAAAATTATTTGAAAGTGCATATTTCAAACTTAATTAAAAAAAAGAATTAAAAAAAAAACGTGTCATACAATCCGAAAAAATGCTTTTAAACTTTAAAACCTCAAAATAAGGGAGCAAACTACCCTCAAAATTTTTTTTAATATTTTTATCGTATTCTACGGAAAAAATTCTAACGAACTAATATATTTCTAAAAATTTGTATAACGCGTTAAACTGCCTACAAAATAAAGACGTTTGTCGCTCTTCAAATTTGTGACCATCACCGACGGCAAAGGGGTTGGCCAAAAAATCTAAAAAAAATTACGAAATCGTTTTCTAATGGAGTACTATCAATTCCCAAAATTTGGGCAAAAACAAATTTTTAGTCGTCTCACTTTACGTGGAATGCTCCATATATATATATTAAAATCAAAGTATAAATATCTCAAAAATCCTTATAATAACAGCAAAAACCTTTGTTTGTATTAAAAATTAAGAGTTTGTGTAGGGTTTTATTGAAAGTTAAATATTAGCTTTCACAAAAGTTTAATATGGTTAGAGTTACAAGGCTGATACAAGCTCAAACAATGGTGTGCAATAATTTTGTTATTTTCCCCTTATGTGTATCGTTTCCGTTTACATACAACATTTTATTCTAAAAAAAAAACAAAACGGAAAACACAAAAAAGGAGTGTCCACAAAAATTTGAAGAATGAACAAAAGTTCGCTGTCTCAATTGATAATTTATGATTATATTTAAGAAAGGGTTGTCTTAATTTAATTTATATTTTTCATAATACCATGATAACAATCATCTGAACTTTTCCATGTTTTATAATAAAAAATTTACATAATAAAACTTATACAAGAAAGTTTGTGCAACGATAAACTTTTCGTTTTTAAAATAATAAAATTAAGCCTTTGCCAAAACATATGTATAGTTAAAACAAAATATTTAAAAAAAAAGGAAAACATTTTAGTTTCTAAAGTTTTTAGTTTAAGGTCGTTTGATCAAATTTCTTTTGTTAAACTTAATATTGAAATTAATTCCTGTCACACCTTTTTTCCATACCTGACAAGCTTGAAATATGTATATGAGGAATACTTTTTTTTCTGTTTAAGTTACATATTAGGTTTCAAAGAAAAACTTTCTAAACAGTGATTATGTATGAATAATTTGAAAAAAAAATACGTTGTTAATGACATGAAGGTAAAAATAAAGTTTTAAGTTTTAATGTGCCAAGAAAAAGTATAGATTTATTTATATGAAACTTTTGAGCCTTTTGACACGTTTTTGGAAAAAGGATGTAAACCACAACTTAGTTATTCAGATATTATCTTTTATGAAATCGAATTATTTGTTTTTAGGTTTTGGTAGTTTCGGTCTAACTAATACCAGGAAAAAATTTAGAAAAAAATAATTCAAAAAGATTGCGCAACCAACGTAGCGATGCCAATTTCAATATAAGGGAGCTATTTTGCGGAATCGGGATATGGATATATATACACATGAAAATTTGTATCTAAATGGCGATAGACATTATCTTTAGATGTATAAACGAAAAATCCAACTTGATGATGATGGATGGCTGTTCGCCACCAAGTTATTGTATTAAAAAATATTTTTCTAGATAATGAGCTTATATCCATCAAATACTTTAATTATTGGATAACTATTGTTATAGATGTTGCGTAGTTCTAATTATAAAAACAGTTGCACCGAAGACCCCCACCACTTCCCCAAATACGCAAAAAAAGCGATATTTGGTAAATTCTCACATAAATCTCCATTTTTTACTACATTTTCATTAAAATTAGTTCGCCCAAGAAAGCTGTACTGTTACAAAGCACTTGTTCCTGAAATAATGTCACCCGCGTTGAAAGGGGTATTTTACCGATTCAACGTTGTTTATATGTTTTATATCGTTCGTTAAATGGTCGCTTTTGTTTCATTTTCTTTCCACGCGCTTTCGTAATTTTTTTAGTATATGTACATGTGGGTGAGAATGTATAACAAAATGTCATTTGGTTGGTAAAAATTGTTGAAAACGTTATGGAAGTTAACCTAAATTTTTGATCAAAAAGTTTTTTTGAGCTTTGAAAACAATATTTCGAATTATAATTTTTTTTGTACACCTAAAAATATTAAAACTGTTAAATTAAAATATAAAATCAAGCACAAAAAATATTGAACTGTTTGTGTTGTTTTGAAAATAAGATTTCTGATTTGTTGTAGTACTTTTCGTAATTGGATTGTTTTAGAACCGCATAATTATTGCCCTGTGTGTGATATATTTTTTAGGAATTCTATTTATAATTTGATGTAAAGTTACATAATATTTTGATCTTTGTGTTCTAAGCTATAATCGAAAACTTATATGGATTACCGTTATTAGACAATTGCAGTAGTAAAATTTTCTTGGTGAAAGTTCACCACTTATAGCCTGGTGTTAAAATTTAATCTGTGTAATGGGCAATTTTGGTTTGTATAAATAAATTGATATTCAAATTTTTTTTCCGGATGAATGTGGATGGAGGTAACCAACGTGCAATGCTGTTGAATGGAAACGACGATGTTGAAATGTTTGTTACTGGTTATTCTCATTCACAACAATTTTCTGAATATTTACGATATTAACTTTTAGTCCACTTTGATCGATATTACATTGGTGGTGACATTGGGTTTTTTATTGCACGCACTCAAAATGTCCATCAGATGTTCATTTTGACGGAAAACCTTCTGTTTATAATGTTAGGAAAATTATAAATGTAAATCAAGAAGTTGACAATCGCCTGGTCTATTGACACATCTTTTGAAAGAATTATTAACTCTCATGACAGTTTGCTGCTAGTATAAGCTGGTCAAGATGACTTGCTTGATAAATATTCGTGGGCATAAAAAGTTAGATCCTGTGCGACCTGGAAGAGTGAAACATTTTAATTTTTTTTTAAATGTAATAATTTGATTGAATTGGTGTGCTGGAAGATCTTGGTTCCTTCGTCATTCTGGGTCGCCAGAGTCTCAGTTCCTTATTTTGCTCAATTGAATCCGTTCTCTTGATATTTTCTTTTGCGTGCAATTCTACATTTGTACTTAGCTGGGCGAATGCCTTTTCGAATCCACAAGATTAGCTAGTCGGAATTAAACCTCACTAGGCACGGATTTCCTCTAATGTTTCTGATAGTGATTGCACTATCAGGATTAGTGTTCATTATAAGAAATGTTCCAAACGATATAAATTCTGTTGTACTAATAAAAAAGTGTATGGGGTATTCTCTTTCAACGGGAGCCCCCCCCCCCTGTCCAATAGCTGTTAAAGTATTTTACAGTTTGTTTGGGCCTAAATAAAAGCTCAAAACCTCTAGTTTTAAATGCCGTACGTCTTATTTTGAAAAAACATGATGGCAGGCCAATATGTCGGCTACAGGCTTACGTCCTCACGCTGAAAGTATAGCAATTTGGCTGCAAACACAAATTTGAAATCTCAAATTATTCTTGGCCTTATAATGTTGGTAATTATAAATAGCTTCAAATGTCGTATGGTGTTCAACTTTTTTTCAAATGTAGGATCGAAAATGACCCTTTGTTCTGCGAAATTTCGACTAAAAATTCATTTTTCTACACACATTTGTTGATTTGCTTCAACTTTTTTAAATTGAAAGAGACAAGAAAACAAAACGTTTTGTAGTTCTTTTGTAGCGAGTGGTTCTCCCTTTATAGCTAGGGGTAGTTTTTAAAAACCACGGAGTTCATATATGCTCAATTTAAAGTATCTCACGAACTGCTTGACAGATTTTTAAAATTTTATTTTTGTTTTACCGGTGAAAATGAGCCCTTTTTATTAAAAATAATTACAATTACAGTTTTTAATAATTTATTAGAAAAAAATTAAAAATTTAAAAATAATAGGGGTTGGAGGGTTGATATTATTTTTATATTTTTCCTTATGATTTAAAAATTGTATTATTTTTCTACATAATACCAAAGATTGGATTTTGGTAATTCTTTGAAAATTGTAGATTTTTAAAAAAAGCGCGGCTTATATTTTCCGGCAAATATTTATTAAAAAATAATAATAATTTCCAAAAAACATCTACCAAGTCCAATTTTCTTACTTTAATTACATTAGAAAATTAACAAAGATTCAAAATTTTGGACGAAAATAAAAAACAGTGGGGATATCAACCTTCAAACCCTTATTATTTGCCTATATTTTTAATTTTATATTTTTATATTTACGAGACGCCATTTAAAACAACATTGAACACTACACGCCATTTGAAACTATGTACTTATTATTGCCAACATTTTAACTATCGTTTTTTTGAGAATCGGGCGGTCGCGGAAATTTTCAAAATTTTTTTTACAAATTTGGTATCAATGGGTTGGGGTCGGTTATAAAAAATATTGAAATTAGCCTCATCATTATCAATTTTAATATAATTGGGGATGCTGCGTTCAATTATGATAGTAAAAATTGGGGCCGGACTCAGGGTAGTCCAATAATAGGTTGGGGTTGGTGGGTCGGTTACACAAAGTATCGAAATTATTGTCATTATTTTCGATTTTTACATAATCGAGGATGCTGAGTTTAATGGTGAAAGTAAAAATGTTGACCGGACTCAGGGTAGTTCAATAAGGGGTGAGAATTGGGGATCTGGTCATGAATAGTATCAAAATTATCGTCATTATTTCGATTTTAACATAATCAAAGATGCTGAGTTCAATGGTGATAATAAAAATGGTGACCGGATTTAGGGTAGTTCAATAAGGGGTGGGGGCTGGGGGTCTGGTTACGAATAGTATCAAAATTGTCGTCATTTGTGTTTATTTCAACATATTTGAGGACGCTGAATCCAACAGTGATGTTTAAATTGGGATCAAAAATATAAGGGTGTCATTAAAGGGTGGGAGTTGGAGGTTGAAAGCCAAAAATGTTCACATATATATTATGAGTATTGATTTTGGATAAATCAAGGGCACTGAATTCAATGGTGATGCTGAAATTAGTATTTGGGCTCTAGGGAAGAAACTATAGGATAAGGGTTTGGGTCTAAAATTGGGGTAATGTTTAAATATACATAATAAATATTGGTTTTTCTATGAATCGAGAATGCTGAATCCAATGGCGATGTTGAAATGCAGAGCCACGTAATAAAAAATTTGTACTATGAAAAACACTATGTATTACAAATTGAACGAAAATGTTTTGCTATTTATTTCGGTAATTGCTTGTTGATTGATTTCAAATTTCAAGATAATGCTATTCTATTTAAAAACTAATCAAGGAGTATTTCTTTTTGGTTCAAGATCGAGTTCTACGTTTACTTTCGATGTTTGTTATCGATTCTTTCAGTTCAATGAGTTGATTTTGTTAAGTTCTTTTATTTCTACTGCATCTCTTTGTCGTTTCTGGAGACTTGATTTATTCTCATTTGGCATTACATTTTGCATCTCCTGATGTTCTACGATATTTAGTCTTTTCATTTTCAACTTTCTAGAGATTTATTGATACATTTTCAAGTTTAATTGAACACTTCAAAGAATTAATAGGACTTTTTTTTTAACAAAATTTTTTTGAATTTTGGGATATTATGTTACTAGTTGTTGGAATTTGAGCTGGAATTTCATCTTCCAAAATTATTGGAAGTTTAGATGAACTATTATTTACTAGTACTTCCTGAATTTCTTGTAAAATGTTTTCGATCGCTGTACAATCGTATACTTCATCAAATAATTCATCCGCTATTTCCAAGTTTGTGGATATTGATTCTCTCGATTTTATCAACCGCTGCACTATTCCTTTTATTTGCTTGGATTTAAGATATTCGTTTATGTACTATGTATAATTTATGTACTATACCGAATGGTTACGTTTTGACCGAGTTCGTAGCACTGATTCTGAAAAATTGTTTTGAATATTTTGTATGTTTATTTACAAATGTGAAGTTTATAAAATAAAGAATAAATGACATTAAATATTTTATAAACAGATTTTTCCGTCTAGTTTACTCAATACGGTTTAAAGACGAAGTTCAATTATTTATACAAGAAAATGATGAGCACTCGAATTGATACAGTTGATACAGTAGATTTTTGTGGCATTTGTAAAATATAATAAAAATATAAGAAATATAAAGAATTTGCTATTTTAGTTTATTATTTTTCTTATTTAATAATTTTAAAACATTTTTCTGCCATGTTTCGACGGTACATCAATTTGACGATGTAATTCAACTAATATTTAAGAATAACCCACTTTTAAGGGGCTCCTTTGCTAAGTAACTCTAGCCTTGCTGTATAATGTATATTTGAACATTTTTTTATTCTCCACCCCATCCTCTAGCTTCTGATTTTGCTCCTATGGTTGCTTGATTGCATATTCCAAGACCACCATTGGATTCAGTAGCCTCGATTCATAGAAAAACCAATATTTATTATGTATATTTGAACATTTCCCTAATTTAAGACCCAAACTTTTGACCCTTCTTCTAGTTTGTTGACTGGACCCCAAATACTAATTTCAGCATCACCATTGCATTCAGTACCCTAAATTTATCCAAAATCGATACCCATAATATATTTTCGGCTTTCAGCCCGAACTCCCACCCTTTAATGACACCCTTATATTTTTGGTCCCAATTTAAACATCACTGTTGGATTCAGCGTCCGCAAGTATGTTGAAATCAATAATAATGACGATAATTTTGATTCTATTCATGACCTAACCCCTGACCCCACCCCTTATTGAACTACAGTAAGTCCGGTCAACATTTTTACCATCACCATTGAAGTCAGCATCTTTGATTATGTAATAATCGATAATAATGACAACAATTTCGATACTTTGTGTAACCGACCCCACAATCTATTATTGGACTACCCTGAGTCCGACCCCATAACCAACCCCCCGACCTCCACCCCTTTTTGGACTACCCCAAGTCCGGCCCCCATTTTTATCATCATCATTGAATTCAGCATCCCCGATTATATTGAAATCGACACCAAACATGACATGCAAAAAAAATATTTTTTTCTACGATAAGGCTTGGGAGTAAAAAATGGTTATGTCACTGATCAGGGAGTAATATGGGGGATTATATTTGCTATGAAATTCTGATTCTAGATTCTGATACCCCAGCCATGGGGTTGGGGAGGGGTGGGGGTGCAAACCAAATTTTGGGCTCAAAAGTTGCGCCGGTTTGAATAAAAGATAATGGTGCCTTTAATTTTTTTTTAATCTCTTCACATTTATTTTATATAGATTTTTATATGCTAAAACTTAAAGTGGGTGTAAAGGGGTGGGGGTGGGTCCTACCACCCCAATCTCTTAAAGTTTTCGGGAGACGGCCAAGCCCGATCGATTGATACCAAAATCACAAAATCGAGTCAAAAAAATTTCCAAAAACCACGTTTTCTGCCCGATTCTTAAAAAAAACCATAGTTAAGGTCAAAAACGCATCTTTTGATATTTTAAATTTGTGTTGGCAGCCAAATTGCTATACTTTTAGTGCGAGATCGTAAGCCTTCAAGAGGTTTTGAGCTTTTATTTGAGCTCAAGTAAACTGTAAAATACTTCAACAGATTTTGGACATGGAAGGTTCTCCCGTTTACAAGAGTTGACAGATAACATACAGGCAGTTGGGATGCAGAACTCTTACAAATCATACTTTAAGTATTTTGAATTTTTGAGATCAATTAAACTCAAGTAAGTAAAGAAGTAATTGGAATATTTTCAATTCAAAGGTATGGTTTGAAGTTTCTCAGAAAAAAAACTCCACTTCACATTTTTCGTGTTTCGGTTGGGATTCGAACCTACCTCGTCAGTGCCCGGCTCGAATCCTTGGGTAGACACGCTATCGATTACGCCGTTGAGGCGATGACAATTTCAAAGTTAAAACTTCTTCATCACTTATTTATTTTTACTTAAGTTGAATTTTTCCACTGTCATTAGACTTTAAGTATATTTTTAAAAGTTTTATCGAAACTAATCATCAGGAGTGGATGTTATTGAAGTTTCAAATAAACAGATGCTCGGGAGGTCCGTACCACTTAATCCAATCTTGTCCAAAAACGACTCAGTTCCTTTTCATTCAAATCTCCATCTTTTGTCAAAGGGTCGTCAAAATTTATTAATGAAGGATGTCTGTATGCTCCCAACAAACTTTAAAAACAAAGTGAGAAAAGTCAGCAGTTGTATGGTCGACTACACGTCATAAAGACACTTAAAATGCAAGAAAAATGTTTTTCAATGAAAAAAAAACTGAAAGTGGCGATGCGGAACTGTTGTGCACTGTAATAAATGCTAATGCACCATGTTTGATCCAATTCGATTATAAGGTACAGATGTTATTGAGCTTTAAAAAAAACAGGTGCTCAGAATTATATTGCTCAAAAACAAATCAGCTCCTTTTACATGTTTGCATCTTTAGTCAAACTGTCATAAAAATTAATTCAAGAACGAATGTTGTATGCTCGCAACAAACATAAAAAATCAACTGCTGTTTGGTGGGCCCTACAACCCTTTGTCCCATGTACCTAAAACTTTTACTAACGTTTCAGAAACAAAAACCTAAAAAATTAAAAAAAATTTTTTTAATGGAAGTGACAAACGGGAAGTAGGTACACAGAAATATTGGAAATAGTACTAGAACCTTTGACGCTAATTTTCGATAAGATTGAACAGCAGAACCAGAATTAGAAGTTATTCAAGATACAAATAAGCAGGTGCTCGGGAGATCCCCCTCATTTCGTCAATTTTTTAAATGAAGCCAGATCTAAATTTTGAAGTAAACATAGATCATATATAAGAATTACATCAAGATACCATGAGCTTTTGTCAATCACCCACTCACTATTTTTATTTTTAGGTCTTGGAATTTCTTCTCAACCGTAAAATAATTCATCAAAGTTAAATAAATAAGATAACAGGCTGTGGTTTCCTAAGTGTCTTAGGTGTCCAAAAACATCGCATATAAATTGCTATAACAGGAAAGTATATCCGTTAACTTAACATTATGGGCAAATTCAAGATTGGTCAATTCTGAAAAATTCAGAAAAAAATTTTTGTCAAATAATTGGATTATTTATCAACAGATTGCATTGTCATCGTCTTGTGATATTTTCCATAGTCATTAATTTAGTTTATCTTTTCTTTCTCCAATAAATAATTAACTTATGGCAACTTACAAGATTTAGAAGAAAAACCATCAAAATAAAATACTGCGACTCTCTATTTATACGCCTTAGGATATCTTTTTCTTACACAAAATAAGAACATGAGATGGCAGGAAAAATGTTTATCTAAATTCGTGATGTTTTGATCTAAATGTTATTGTTGTTCAAACACTTTGGTAAATATATGTAGAAAAAAACGGCCCAGAAAAGGGAATTCAAAAGGCTTATTATTTTTTTTTTACTTCATTTTGAAAAACCTTTTAGAGAATTTTTCTTTTCTTTTTTATTGGAATTTATTATTTTCTGTTGTGTTTCATATTTGAAGGTGATTTTTGTTTTTCTTTTCGTGTTTTATTTTTCCACATTTTGTGTATGGCAAATAATTGGAATAAAGCTTTTATCTTCCTTTTTGATAACACTCGCAATATTGGGCATACGGACGACAAAACATAAACTTTTTCAATTTATTTTGATTAATTTTAACATTGACAAAAATGTCATGTACATATATGTGAACTGCAACAACATTGTGTGTATTTGTAATAAGCTTTATTCTAGGAAATCAAAACAATTTGATTTATTTTCCTATTAAAACTAAAAAGTTTTTATTTTTGAACTTATTTTGCCGCTACTTAGTTTATATATTTATTTTTATTCTCATTTTAATGAAAATTATTGTTGTGTTGATGTTGGAAAATGTTGCTATAAAAGTTTTGTAGGAAAGTGATATTTTCTATGATTTATGAAATATATTTAAAGAAATTTAAAATGAGAAAAAAAAAAGCACTAAAGATTTTATCTTAGAATCCGTTTAATTTTTTTTTATTAAATTATAAGAAATGTAACGATAACAATGTTAGGTATAATTCTGCTACATTGTTTGAACAAATTGTAAAAAATTATTGAAAAATTTGAGTGACATGTAAAGGGTTTGGGATGTGTCATGTGAGGTCAGATTTAGGTTTAAATAGTGTAAAACCATCTTTTAGTTTACTTAATGATAGCAAATTTTTTCTTATTTGTTCTAGAAGATGCAGATCATTTATGGTTCTTTGAACCAAATATTAAGTATGAGCTTGATGGTTTCTATTTCAAAACTGACTCAAACGTCGACATATAGGAATAACAACTCAAGAGTTGAGAAAAAAAATTCAACTAAGGAATATGAAAAATTTGTTAATACTTTTTTGCTTATAATTTAGTTTTCCTCTTTCTTCTCATTTATAATCATTAAAGCGTTTCAATTTAAAAGAAAATTTATTTTTTAATCAAACTTACATTATAAACATAAGTTAGTATACAAAAGAAAAGTTTAAATGAAAAAACAATTTATAACTTTATTTTTTTTTCCGCAATTAAATTGAAGTTAGCTTTTATAATAAAAACATGCATACTTGCTTATAAGATTATTGAAAGTTAAAGCGATTTTAAATTATGTTTAGCAAAATTCATAAAAGTTTGTACAAAACAGTATTACCATAAAAAGCAATAACAATACATAAATGGAAAATATGTAATAGAATTTTTAATCCTCAATACAATTAACTAATCACTACAAAATCGAAATCAATCAACGAAGTCTTATAACAACTTTACAATTATTGTTATTCTAAAACATTTGTTTGTCTCTTGTTCATTTTTCCCTAACCAGCTCCATAAATAACCACAAAACAAACAATCATGATAAATTCATTGGAAAATCCCTAAGACATGGAAATATTATGGACAAAATCTATTTGTTGTATTTATTTATGAAAATCAAGTTTACAACATAGAAGAAAGGAAAAGGTTAAATTTGGTAAAAATTGTGTTTTCCGTAAGTGGTAGTTGTAGTTTCAATGTTTTTCTTCATTCTTACACAAGATTGATGTTGTAAACGTGTAGTGAATTGATAAATTATAATTTTCAAGGATTTATTAGTAGACTAAAGAAATAAATAAAATACGAATCGTCTGTGTTGATTTTGTTGTAATAATATTTTTCCATTTGTGGCTGGAAAAACTTGAATGGAATAATGAATCAGTGTTTGTTTTTTATTGTGAGATATTTTATTTGATTTATTCTTAAACATTACCCAACTTGTTATTTTCCCAAAAAATTGAACATAATACATGATAACTAATTCCAAATTTCAGTTTTTGTTGGGTAAAAATTCTTTGCTTTGAAGTAATTTGATTAACACATAATCATTAATTCAACAAAAGTCCGACAGATTCAACGACACTAGCGTCCAAAAATACTAATTTGTATCACAACATTGGATCTACGGGTGTGAGAATCTCGTGAGTACGTGAGTACTCATATAACTACAAACTGGCTATTTCATAATATCCGTATGCCCTGTCCTGTAACGACTTCATTAATCGTTATATCAAATTTTAAAGATCTTAGTCCCCGACAAGATCTGAAATCCGACAAGATTTGAACAACTTTAAAGCTTCTGTGAACAAAATAAAATGATATCTCAAAATCAGCTTATCCTGATTTAAAACGAAGCTCTACAATAAAAACATACCTTGTACAAAAATAATTCATTCTATAAATTTTCCGACCAAGCTTTTATTATTACCTTAAAACAAAACTTACAAAATCCCCTAAATGTTATGAATTCCTTAAAAATGGGAAAACATAAAAATATACATTTATTTATTTTTTAAAACAATAGAAAATGCTTTAGTGCTGAGTTTTCGTTCTTTTTTCAATTTTTTTTTTCATCAGAAAAAGAAAATGTAATTTTTTTTGATGAGAGAAAATTATTATTTTTTGTTTCTTTTGTTTTGATTGGAAATTTTTATTCTTTTTGTGGTTCATAAAACTACATTTTTTTTTGGGAAGATTTAAAGATTTTGATCTAATAACAAATGAATGGTGGTGGTATAAAAGGGTAAGTTTAGAAATAGCATTGTAAAAAAAAAATTTATTGAATACTTAAACAATAATACATTTTTTTTATGATATTTAGGACTTAGGTAAACCAGATTGAAGTAATTTGAATCAAGATGGTTTCAATTGATAGGGATTATTGTGATATTTTCTACAAAGAGTTGTTTTTTGACTTTATTTAACAACTTATCTGATTTTTATGTTCTCGTTTTTAAAATAAAAAGTGTTGTGCTATAGGGTTTACAATATGTGTCACAAGTCACAACAATACATAACTACCTTTTAAGGCCTACGTCCCACAACAACTTGCGCTCTAATGTGTTGATGAACGCTTTTTTAAACCTCTTAAATCTTTTTTAAACTATTTCATTTGTATGCGGTTGGGACAAAGAAGTCTTTCTGCGATCTGCCAGTATGACAGCGCGGGATCTCGACCATTTGACTGCTTGCGCTAGCCGATTGCCGAGTGAAACGGGTGTAAGAATAAGTTTGAGGCATGATGCGGCTGATTTCATTTGAGTACTGTTGATGATGATATTTGTAAAAAACAAGGAGGTCAGTAACAGTACGATGATGTTGTAGGGAATCAAGTTTTGATGTCAAATCTCGATCACCCACAATTCGGATAGCCCGCTTTTGAACAGAGTCCAAGAGGGCCAAGATGGACACAGAAGCAGCACCCCAAACTTGAAAACAGTACTCCATACAGAGACGAATATAGGACTTATAAACATGGAGCAATTGGTATGGAGTGAAAATTTTTTTGCATCTATTTAGGAGGCCGAGTTTTCTCACGCGTTTTGCCATCCCCATTACATGATCATTCCAGAGTAGGTAATTTGAAACTGTGATACCCAATAAATGAATGTTTTTACATTCATCTATTGATATTAAATATTTAATAATATTAAATTTTTAAAATACTCCTTGTTTTAGTTCGCAAATAATTATTTTATTTTATTTATTAATATTTATTTACATAAATAAATTAATAAAAATACCTCGATTAATTTATTAATTTATTACCTGAATTTAGGACCTGAAATCTCACAGCACTGAGATATCAAGACTTCGGTCTGGGTAAAGGATTTTGATATAGTTTTCGGCAAAAAACTTTCACGAGGACATGGTTTTTAGTTTTGGGCAGCGATGTATATCAAACATAACTCTTTGTTAAAGTACAAATATTTTTTATCTCTGTTTAAAAATTTATTACAAAACTAACACGAAACATCAATACGTTGCCGGAAAATTATAATCAAAATTCAAAAAATATTGCTAAATTAAATAAAATCAAACTTTTTTCAAAATTCCAAAAATATTCCAAAAATTAGAATAAAATCAAATATTTAAACTTTTTCTAAATTCCAATAATAATCCAAAAATTCTTAAAAATTCAAACTTTTCCAGAATTCTAAAAATATTTCAAAAATTATTACAAAATCAAAAATTCAAAATTTTTTCAAAATTCCAAAAATTATAATAAAATCAAAAATTTCAAATTTTTCAAAATTCTAAAAATATTGCAAAAATTCTTACAAAATCAAAAATACAAACTTTTTCAAAATTCCAAAAATATTTCAAAAACTATAACAAATTCAAAAATTTCCATGTCCAATTTCATTTTCAATTACATTTACGTCATTAAAACAGCTACATTTTTTCCAAAAAATTGGCTAAAAAAGAAATCATTTTTTGACACACTTGACATTATTTTTTGACAAACTTATAATGCCATAATTCTCTATAATAATAATTCATTTCAAACAAACAATTTTATTTTTTTCCAAAAAATTGGGTAAAAAAATAAATAAAAACTTTCTTTTGACACACTTGACAACATTTTTTTGACAAATTTATAATGCAATAATCTAGTTTTTGATCTCACATATCCATCCCGACCATCAAGATTTCTTCAAATTTAATGTTCCTACTCGTAATCACTTAAAATGAACGTTTTTTAAGCCAAAAATATGAATATTTGCTATTTTTGACACACTTAATGATTTTTTTGACACACTTATGGTAGAGTTATCGAACACAGCGTCCTTTCGGACCTGTCCCTTGAGTATACCTATTTTTAGAAAAAAAATATTTAAAATCCCTCCAGTGGTTTTTCCTGCAGCGTAGGTAACGACGGCGGCCGGCAGACAGACACACATTTTTTTTTTTGTGGGGGTAAGAATTGCACTTCAAACTTTTTCCAAAATTCTAAAAATATTGCAAAAATTATCACAAAATCAAAACTGAGTAGTTCAAAAAATAAAACAGGATTTTGTTTTTACCATCAGACATTTGGAGCAAGTGAAATGCTGAGCTATGTGTACGTTCGGTCGGACCACATCCAACGAAACCATGGATGTAGACCAAAGCTCTAGAACAAAAAACGATTAACGGACGAGGATCGACAGACCTTTCTAGTTGACTCGGGAGGAGACCTTTCGGTGCTCCAAGTCACAAACACTTCAACAACACGAAACAGTCAAAAATCAAACGTCTTAGTCTTGTCAGCCGCCAATTGCACCATAGTAACTACCTACGGATCAAAGCTCCTACATGTAGACATCGGCCTTCAACGGACGTTCACACACGGTTTCATAATAGCAAACCGGAATTCGGTAATTCCGGTTTACTATCCGATCTGAAACGAAAACAGTTGATTAATCCAGCTACCACGATGTCAATCAATGCCACGATGGTGAAGGTAAATACACCCACTTCCACTCATTTAACGATCGTAAATGATTACTATCTGCTATTAATAAAGTTTCCTTCCCTAACAGCAGAACCGAACTACAATTTAACGGTCAGTCCGACACAACGTCGTGCATCATATTTTTACGGCCGGCCACTGGCAATGTCACGATCAGGAAGACTAGATCCAATTCGCCATAAATCTGCATGCACTGAATTCCAACGCATGGTCGAATTAGGAATTTGTCGACCATCAGCATCTTCTACCTTTTATCCACTACATACGGTCAAAAAGAAAGACCAGGATTTGGAGACCATGTGAGGATTACCCCAGGTTCAACCCAGTAACAACACCTGATTGATATCCGATACCCCACATTCAGAAATTTTCCATGCACGTGCATTGTTGCAAAGTACATATATTCTAAAATCGATCTCGTCAGAGCATATCATCTCATTCCAGTAGCGAATGAAGACAATCACATCACCATTTGACCTCTTTGAATTCACTCGAATGCTATTCGGTTTACGCAATGCCGCACAACTTTTCAACGATTTATAAACTCTATCGTCCAAAATTAAAATTTTTTGTTAGTTTACATCGAAAACATTTTAGTTGAATTGAAAGACTAGGCACAACCACAAACTTTATTTGGAACAATTATTACAAAAATTATCCGATTTTGATGTACACATCAAGAATTCGAAATGCGTATTCTTCGCAAACACTCTCGATTTCCTTAGTCGCAAGATAAAAAAAAACAGATTTATATCGAAACTACAGATTTATATAGAAAGTTATCGCTCTACTCAAAAAAACCCAAGGCCCCGAAAGACTTCACTTGGACAAATAAATGTCAACTAACATTTACTAAGCTGTGAAAACCGAATTAGGCAAGTTATCGTTGTTAGCGCATCCTATAATTCTCAATTCAGCATTACAACGGATTCATTGAATATTGTATTACAACAAAGTAATAACAATTGTTGCGAACCACTAGAATTTTTCTTAAACAAACTTTCTGATGCGAAAATCAAATGCCTCTGACACGAGCAATTCAGTCTAAAACTGAACGAAAGCCACGACAATCGCGTCTTTTGGATTTTATTAATCAATTTACAACCGATATTCAGGATGTGAACGATAAAGATAACACGGTCGCGGCTCCACTATTACGTGCAACAAAAAACGAAACGGCATCAGTCTCACACAAATCTCCAATTGCACAATTAAATATCCCACAAGGTCGATTCGAACATATCCATATAGATATTGTAGGACCTCTTCCACTATCTAAAGAATACTCATTTATTCTAACCTGTCTCAATCGATTCAATCGATATGCAGAAGCGTACTGCATGACAGACATGTCTGCAGCCACTATTTCTATGCCATTTGTTGATAACTTCGTATCACGATTCGGTGTTCCAGCGCATATAACGACCTATCAAGGAACTTTATGGGTATAACTTCTAGCAATTTCGTAACTGAGTTTAAATTTTCGAGTTGATCGAATTAAATTTCATTAAAATCAAAAACGTGGTTGTCATACTGTTTGCGACCCTATAGGGTGAACAATAATTTTTTACGGAAAATATTGTTTCCTCGCTATTAGAACTTTTCACATCAAAAACGAAAAAAAATCGAACGTCACTTCGAACCTCGAGTGATTTGTCGATTTCAAAAACCCAAGTTTAAATTCTACTTAAACTGCGTTCCAATTGATGCTAAATTGTACTAAACGTGCTAAATCAATTTAGTCAACTATTTTATTTGACTAAATCAACATTTTGTTTCTAAATAATTTGGTAGAAATTTATACGTTAAACAATATCTGACAACTTGATTATATTAATTTGAATTAAAATTCGGTAATTTTGTAAAACTGAATTTAGATTTAACAATTTAGTACAATTTAGCAACTAATTGGAACGCAGTCTTAGTCGGAAATCAACTTACAGGAACACCCACGACCATCTATACTTTTCCTTCAAAATTCAAATAAAAATTTACTGAGATTAAACAATATAGATTACTGTGCTAAAAAGAAAGACGAAAACCTAACAGCAATATCGATGGAGGTGACGTAGAATCAATCAATAGTTCGTTTCGCAATCCTCTACAAGCAAAATAAAAAAAATTACCTATTGCAGAGCTGAAGCGGCGGCATGTTTTCGTTAATTAAGTAATATGTATTACCATTAGCGGTGTATCATAAATTTCTTAATATCATCAACATATATAATTGTCGTCGTCTGTCTGTTTGTGTAGATGTAACGCAGTTTTATGCTATTATATATTAGATGACGCTGCAATCGAAGTGGAGTGGTGAAATTATTTGTTGTGATTATTATATCTCTAAGTAGGCTAAGACTTAGATACATTTGTTAACTTTTTACTGCGCTTCAATGCAAATCAATTCAAGTGATGGCTCTATTCTTCATTGTGAAACCATCAATATCTTAACCATCAATATCTCATTGTGAAACCATCAATATATGTTTGCGCTCCAGAAGCTATTTGACAAATTCTTGCGTTGATAGCGGAATCTTCAATTTCCCATCTTCCTTTCGATGCTATCTTCACCTAATTTTAGAAACATGTATTACATACCATTGCAAACCAACAACATATTTGGTGTAGATGATAAATTTGTAACATCATAATGTGTTAAATTCCAATACATATAATTTTGATATACAAATGTAATTGTTTCAGATTATACGTTTATTTTTCAATTTCATAAAAATTATGTTCAACAATAAAACAAGGATCAAAGCAAACTATCCGTTTAAAACGATATTTAAATAAAAACCAAATTAAATAATTATCAAGATTTAGGCAAAATCCTTTAAGATAATTTTTCCGGCCCTGAGGTGCAGTTTTTGAAAAAGAGCCCTAGTTACCTTTGGGCTAGTGTACACAACAACTTCCCAAATTTTCATGATGATCGGATGAATGGTGAATTAATGCGTAAAGGACAAACAGACAGACTTTCAATTTTATATACATAGATTTCATATTTATTTAGCATGAAGACTCGAATGCATGATGACTCGAATTATGCTTGATTACTCGAATACATAAATAAATTCGTTCCCATGCAAAATCGTACAACGCCCCGTTTGTTTAAATCAATCTTTTATGATGCAGATGTCAACTCATATTGAAAGAGAAACATACCCAAATAGTAGTTTTTATTTTCCTAGTTTAATTTCACGGGAATGAAATTATGGAAAATAATAATGTGAAAACCAATATTTAATTATTTTTAGTACTGCTTGCCAAAAAATAATTAATTTTCTTGTTAATATCGAACTGATAATAATGTGAACGAAACGGAAAAAGACAGTAGTAATAAATTTAAAAAACTTATTATTATTATGATTATCGAACAACTTTTTAAAATTCGTAAAAAGAAATTTCTATGATTTTCATGAATTCATGAATAAAAAAACAATAATTTTAATTTTATTATAAATATATTGGGAATAGAGCCTGTTTAAAAACAAATTAATTATTTTAAATTAAAATGTATATTTTACGTTTCGGCAAACATCCTTTGTCATTTTCAAAAAAATTTTTACAAAATTTTTTAAAATTAACCAACAACATTCGTTGAAGAAAAAATTATATATACAAAAACAAAAAACACTACAAAGAATATAATTTTAATTTTCAAAAAATAATAAATGTTGTTGATGTTGTTTGTTAATTTTAAAAAATTTTGTAAAAATTTTTTTGAAAATGGCAAAGGATGTTTACCGAAACGTAAAATATACATTTTAATTTAAAATAATTAATTTGTTTTTAAATAGGCTCTATTCCCAATATATTTATAATAAAATTAATATAAAAGCCTACAATATACTATTATTTTAATAATTTTAATGGTACATATTTAATAAAAATTAAAAAAAAAATCAATAAAAAAATGTACCACTCCAAGAATTGAACTCTCGACCTATAGAACATCAGTCGGAAGCAATATCCATATTGCAATTTGAAACGTTACGAGCGGATAGAGATATTTTATTGCATAACGCACAACGCGCGTTGAACTTGCACAACGCGCCTAAAGAAGTTTTCACTTCAAAAACTCACTCCTCAAACCACTACCAACTAACTCCAAATTCCAAAACCAACTGCCTTGGAATTTTTTCTATAGTTTATACATTTCTTAGTTTTCTAATGCAAAAATAGCGGAAACATAAAAAAATGTATATTGGGTTACGCCTGACACTTTGTACTTCAAAAAGAACAAATAAAATATTTGAATTAGAAATGATGAATTTGCACTTGTTATTGCACAGGTTTATGCTCACAAGTGGGTTGAGAAGTTAGTGCATGTGTCTAAATACATTTTCGAGCAGTGTTCATAGTATATTACTATTATCCAGGAAGATGGGAAATTGAAGTACTCTTGGCACAGATAATATATTGACCATGACAAAAGTCCGCCAGAAAGCTATAACATATTCTGGAATTTTTTTAGCGGTAATTATATATTTTGATATATAATATATAATATTTTGATAATCACCTAGTTTCTAATAAATCCAGAGAAAAGGAATTCATAAAAATCGTTCTGAGATATCAGCATACATCTTTTTACAAAATGAAATATAGAACAATTTTTCAAGATGCAATAATATGCCATCATAATTTTGTTTTTTAAGATCTCTATTCGGTTTTATACCGAAAACCAACCTAAAAATATTGAACAGAAAACAATTACGTTTAAAATGTGATTACAGGATTAGCGACGAATTATAATCACATGATATCAATCACTTCAACGAATTTTGGTTTTTGTATTTTCGATTAACTCATTCCACTTGCATTCCATATATCACACGTATCCCTATCATATTTTCTCATATTATTGCTCAGGTGAAACAAATGTGCTTGATCTTTTAAGTCCTAATTTTAATTCAATTATTTTTTGAGAATGATTTAAGTCATTTTTTTCTTTTTCGTATTTCAAAGTCAAAGGAATACGAATAAATAAATTATCCTTTACATTTCAAAATCATTCTATTAAAACGTTTGCTAGAAATAAATTATGTAGTCCAATTAGACCAGGGCCAAAAACAAATTCTTAACAGTATACGAATGGTCGGAAAATGTAGCTAAGGGTCTAAGTAATTAAGGAAAAATCGACCGAACTGTGTAAAAGTCCCGGAAAGGGGTGGGGGGTTGTAGTATATACGTTTTTAGGGGTTTGTATTAGTTTTTCGCGATTTGCGACTAAACTATGCATCCCATCGAAAAAAGTTATAAGTAAAAGTTGTAGATAATAAAAAAATCTAAATCTTTTTTACTGGACATTATTGACCATAACCACTAAATTATCGAGAAAAATGCAAAAAACCGTTTTTTTTGTTTTTAATTTATAACTATCGCAAAAGTTGTTATATTTTCATGAAAATCGGTGAAAATGTTCTTTTTTGTGTTTCAAACAGTCCAAAATTTTTTCAAAGCGAAATATTTGATTTTCGATGTTTTATGAAGAAAATTAAAAAAAAAGACCTATTTTTCAATCGAAACATTTGGTTAGGAAATTTTCGATTTTTGAACTTTACCAGTGCTCATTTTTTTTGTTGAAATTCCAACTTTAATATAGAATTAAAATATAATATTGTTTACGTACAAAAATTTCGTTAAAAAAGTGAAAAACCGAAAAAACTACTTTCAAATCATGAATTTCTTTTTCTATGTTGTAAATAAACGTTTCCATTCATAAAAAGCGTTAATTCACATACGATACTATGTTATACTAGTAATTTACATATTCTTAACTAATCTTGGCTTTCGAAGTCCCGAAACCATCGTTTAAACTGTGGTGATTATTTTATTTAATCGTTTGCTTTTTTTTCAAATCTTTTCTTTAAATTCGTTTCAAACTTTTAGCAATAGATTCAAGTTTTGCTGGGAAAGGAAAAAAAACAATTATAAGATCATTAATAGTTAAAAATAATAAAATCATTATTGGCCAATAAACATTTACCTGATCTCGCAGAAATTTTTGTGCAATACAAATGCAGACAAACAAACGATTACCGAAAATGGATTACAAATAAGAGCTTTTATTTACAAAAGTAAAATTATTAATACATCTCTACACGATTTAAGATTTGAGCTCTACCAAGCGGTTTCTGTAAAATCATCATTTCGTTTGGAAAAATTACCTTTAACTGAAGGAGCAGTTATGCTACATTGTTACAGGGTGTATTTTCATCAATTACAGTCATCAATTTACAGCTAAAGATTGGGGATGGAAACATCCCTTTAATGGTATCGTACCTATATTTACAGAACAAGAATTAATTCTCGAAAATTTATTGAAAATTATCTGCGACAGTTGCGAAAAAGGATGCGGTAATAACATATGTGGGTGTCTTAATGGCTTAAAGTGCACAATTTTGTGCATAAATTGTCACCGTGCTGATCTGTGTTCTAATGCCGAAAAGTTCTTATACGAAAAATTTTGTAATCTCGAGGACATCGAAGACGAAGATGGTATCGACTGTCTAATAAATAGTAATAATGAAAATAATGATACTAACTGGAAAATCCAGAACAGCTCAAAGGAATTGAAGATGTAGAAAATGAACATGAAGAGTTCGAAAGGTTGATCGATTCTGGCGATGAAGAATTCGATTCTGGCGATGAAGCCCAGGAAGAAAAAAAGATTTCAATGAAATTATTTTACTTTTAACTTTTGTATTTTGTCATTAAAACACTTTGACATGATAATTTGTAGATACTTACGAATCCCAAGAAATAATAAAAAAAAATTCTGTCACACACAGCCTTTGTGTTTTTTGAGTTTTTACCTATTTAATTGCAGTTTAAACGATGATTTCGGGACTTTGAAAGCCAAGATTAGTTAAGTATATGTAAATTACTTGTATAACATAGTATCGTATGTGAATTAATCCTTTTTATGAATGCAAACGTTTATTTACAACAAAGAAAAAGAAATTCGTGATTTGAAAGTAGTTTTTTCGGTTTTTCGCTTTTTTAACGAAATTTTTGTACGCTAAAGATACTATATTTTAATTTTATATTAAAGTTGGGATTTCAACAAAAAATATGAGCACTGGTAAAACTCAAAAATCGAAAATTTCCTAACCAAACTTTTCGATTGAAAATTGAGTCTTTTTTTTTAATTTTCTTCATAAAACATCGACAATTAAATATTTCGCTTTGAAAAAATTTGGGACTGTTTGAAACACAAAAAAAACATTTTCACCGATTTTCATGAAAATATAACAACTTTTGCGATAGTTATAAATTAAAAACAAAAAAAACGGTTTTTTGCATTTTTCTCGATAATTTTGTGGTTATGGTCAATAATGTCCAGTAAGAAAGATTTAGTTTTTTTATTATCTACAACTTTTACTTATAACTTTTTTCGATAGGATGCATAGTTTAGTCGCAAATCGCAAAAAACTAATACAAACCCCTAAAAACGTATATACTACAACCCCCCTTTCCGGGACTTTTACTCAGTTCGGTCGATTTTTCCTTAATTACTTAGACCCTTAGCTACATTTTCCGACCATTCGTATACTGCTAAGAATTTTTCGTCTATTTCGATATTTATAACGGTTTGGCCCTGGTCTAAATATTAATTATTGATATAAAACGTTTATAATAAATACAAATAATTAATATAAAACGTTTTTTTATAAAATAATGTTTTGCGTAAGTGATGTGTCGGTTGTAAACGACCGTTGTTAAATGAACGGATCACATAAGTGAACGATGACCGTTTTTTTTAAATGTGTAATGAACATGTTGTCTATTTTGTCACTAAATTTAATAACTTTACAGAAAAATGTGTCCTTTAAAATGTATCTTTCTAAACATGTCTTCATTACAACATACTGAAAAAGCGGTTAACACAATTGATAATTTAAATAAAAACACTAATTCTGAATGGAATGCAAAAATGAAAAAACCTTCATATAATAATAAAACAAAAAGTAAATCAAAGTAGGAAGCAAACTGAAATTTTTTGCTTTAAACGAACGCCATTCGCCGTTAAAAAAATGACCCATATAGAATGAACGTCCGATCCAAAAACAAAAAATGCAAATGCAAAATAAACGACCGATTCAAATGAAAGACAGTGAAGAAATGATTGCTGATTTCTTTTGTTTCGAACGAACGACCAAGTTAAAATGAAAAACCGATACAAAAAGAAAGACCGATATACAAACTAATTGTTTGGTACCAGTATGGGTATATACTATTCAATGAAATTTTCTGTAACAAAATTCATCAATAATCAGTTCGAAAAAATTAAATTTGTTAAAAAAATTACCACCTACAAAATAATTTATTATCTAACCATAAAAACAACGTAACCTTAAAATATTATGTTGAAAATCAAATAACAAAAACCACTTTTTCGATAAAACCATAAATAAATAACAGCATCTTATGGTGGATTCCTATGGGAGGTCGATATTGATAAGACAAATAACCGGAATGTTTTCAAATTTGTTAGACATTAACCATCGTATTCAAGGCAAAAGAAAATCAACTATTTTGATGTTCTGGATTATTTATTCTATTTTTATAACACACAAAAGGATAATAATTTTGAAAATTTAAAATTAATTCGCATTATAAATGGTTAAATGATTTAACGAAACTGACAGGCGAAATAACAACAACAACGAAAATTTGAAGATTTATTGTAATGAGATTGTAAACATTTTTTTTTTGTTTTTTCTTTTCTGTAGATTAATTTCAATCTTGATTGTTTTAAATTTAAATAAATTAGTTTATGAAATTCTTAATTTCGATTTGATGTTTCTTGCCAACAGTTTTTTTAACATTTGATTGATAATGATTATTCTGAATATAATTAATTAGTAATTTGTGTGAAGTGGCCAAAGAATAATTCTTTGTTGTCTCACTTAAATATTTTAAGTGAAGGACTTTGTCTCAAACCACTATAAATATAAACTTAATAAAATCAAATGATCTTTAATCATTTCTCGGCTCTCGCAAATTGGAGCACCACTATATATGCAAAATATGGTGTGAAAAGGCAATAAAATCTCAAATAACGCACCGGTTTTTATAATAGCCTGAACGAATACAACTAAATCACTTTCGTGACGCCTGTTACTCAATGTTTATCTTGCGGCCTAATCATGAATGGCAACTAACACTCATCTAACCTCCTCGAACATTTTATACTAACTATATTCCTCCCAATAAACCAAGATGACTGGGATGGATGCAAAATATTACACCATCTACAAAATTATATAGAATCCTATACTTTCCGAGGTCTATTTTATGAGCAAAAGAGTACTAACTATCGCCTTGACAAACTTCCTTATACATTAAGAATACATAAGAAGAGATTCAAGTAACAACAAAGTAAGGCGCCAAAAATTAATTTCATTCAAACCTCCGAACTGGCACCCAACAAGGGACGATCGACAAGAAAAAGGACTATTCGAACAATCAACAGTTCAACTTTTCCAGAATAACGGTATCAAAGTTTTATGTGGTAAAATAGATAATATATTTTTAAGACGGATTTCGTTTAAAATGAATTTCATACAAACCTACGAACTGGCGCCCAAAAAGGGACGGTCGACAAGAAAAAGGAATATTCAAACAACCAACAACCAAACGTCCAACTTTTTCAGAATAACGGTATTAAAGTTTCATGTCGTGAAATAGATAATATATATTAATTTAAGACGGATTTCGTTTAAAATGAATTTCATACAAACCTACGAACTGGCGCCCAAAAAGGAACAAGAAAAAGGAATATTCGAACAATCAATAATTCATTTTTTTTTTCAGAATAACGGTGTTAAGGTTTCATGTCGTGAAATAGATAATATATATCTAAGACGGCTTTCGTCTAAAATGAATTTCATTCAAACCTACGAACTGGCGCCCAAAAAGGGACGGTCGACAAGAAAAAGGAATATTCGAACAATCAATGGTTCACCTTTTTTAGAATAACAGTAAGATATGATGTCGTGAAATAGATAATATATAATTAAAACGGTTTACGTTTCATATTTATAAAAGGAAAAGAGCAAGAAAACAAAAAGAAGAGAGTAAGACAGCCCTGATGAACGATTTAAGGAATTCACTTTATAAGAAGATTGATTTCATGTGAGCGGGCTTGATTTTGTTTACACAACCAATCACTACTTTTAAACTGATTTTGTGATTACGTTTCATCACTTCAGTTTTTGAATTGATAGCTCAAGTTTTTGTCATAAAACTTGATATATTTATACTTTTTTTTTTAAACAATTCCTAGATGTTTTGTTATTTCTAAGCAGTTAAAAAAACTTTTTTGAAATAAAAATAAACAAGATATTTTACAGGCAAACAAAATGAAATACCTTTTTCTTATTGTTTTCAGTTTTATGATGAAAAATAATAGTTTTACCTTATCCGATTTTCAAAGTTTTTCATTAGTTTTTCTTGACATTTTATTTTAAGTTTTAAATTTTTGTTTTTAATACGAAGAATAAAAGTTGAAATAAAAGAATTAAATTTATTAAATTTATTGTTATTTTTTCAAGTTTTTTTGTTTTATTGTTGTTTTTCTAAAAGAAAAATTTGAGTTTGTCATAGGGAAATAGTTTTTTTATTGTACAAAAGTTTGTATTTTTACGTTAGATGAGACATTGAATGATTATGAACATAGTTTATTTAAAGAATCGTTTTGGGTGAGTAAAAATTTGTTTTGTTTAAATATTGCTTAAGTTCAACCTAAATCACCTCATATATCTAACATATTAATTCAAGAGAGATTGATTTGTTCGACTAAAAAAACCATTAAAAAATTAATGACCATTATTTGTTATCGAACAGAAACGTATTTTTCTTTTCTTTGTAATGCTGAGAAATTCACCATCTGGTTTCACGTATATATTTCTCACCTTTCCTCTCTACACCAAAGAAAATTATTCATATAAATAAAATTTTAATAAAATCTAATTTCATAAATATACCAATTAACACAAGACAAATAGATTATGAACAAAAAAAATAAAAATTTTCCAACGCTTGAAGCACATAATATAATCAGATGTGGAAAATCTTACAAAGCTCAATTTTCAATTACTTTTTTTGCGGCTTAAATTCATTTATTCATTTATTTATTTCGTCTATTTGAATAACTAGACAGCTTAGAATTGAACAATCTATATAAAAAAAGCAATTTTACACTTGAAGTATTGAGTTATTGTACTGTGTAAATAATTTCGTTAATGGTAACAATCATGATGTAATATTTTCTTACGAGTATATCCTCATCAGATATTTTTAAAATAAAGTAAAAATAGATAACTAATCAATAAATTGAAAAGAAAAAAAGAAAATTTTCTTTGTACTTTCAAGCATACTAATTGGAAATTATTAAACATGAATTTTGTGTTAAGAAAAGTCAAAAAGATTAGAATAATAGTTATACATTTTCTTTGATGATTTGATGATCAAAATTTTTTTTTAAAACTGCTAGAAATTAAATCGCAAATATAGCAATTATCAGTTGCAATTTCCCAAGGGCGGTGATAATTCGAAATAATTTTTTGCTAAAAATTTCGAAAGCAAGTATATTGATAAAAGTACGAGGCCGTAGACCGAGGGCTATTATCAATACCACGTGCTTGAGGAATTTTCCAAAAAATTATGAGAATTTATCAACGAACGAGAGGAATTCGTTTAGAAAAATTTTTGCCATGTTTCATTTTTTTTATATATTTTTTATGAATTATACGTTGGCCTACTGTCAGTTAATTATTACAAAATTAGACTCATAATTTTTAATATCCCAGTAGGCCAGACATACGTCTTTGTTATTAGTATAATTCGAATGTTATTGGTGAAATTGAATTATGTCATTACATTTTAAAGAATTTCATTGGTTTAAATTAAAATAAAACTAAGGCAAAAAAATTTCCAAAAATTTTTAGTTGTAAACCACTTTTGATAGTAAAATAAAAAACATATATAAAAAAATGTTGACCAAATTTTCATACAAATTTTTGCAAGCACAAATATGATGTGTTGAGCATGGATGAAAAAATTACTCCATAAAATATTTACCTATTCAGAACAGAATATTGCAATAAAATTAAAACTTAAACAATTTTATCGAAAGTGGTTTGTCACTTGAACACATGCAGTAGGTCTTGCTCTAGTGGGTCTTTGCCACTTAGCCCCAATTACTGTGGGTCTTGCTTTAGTATTTTGTTCAAAAACGCCAGAAAGCTAATCATTTTCTTCGTGTAGAAATTTAGATCCTATATCAAAGTTCTATCAAAATCCGGAAATGAATGAAGACTGCGGTGAGCGAAGAGCTTCAGATAAAAGGGTGTTCAAAAACGCCCACCACTTTGTCCAATATTGCTCAACAACGGCACAATACACTTCCCCCACAGAAAAAAATTTTGTTGAGTAAACAAAAAAAAGTGAAAAAAAATTTATTTACCCGAAATTACCCTCCGGCAGTTGAGATTCAGCTCGTATGAAAACCATACTAAACACTTCTGTACCAAAGTGTATCAGAATTGATTTTTCAGGAATTAATGTTTTCATAAGTTTGAAAAAATGGGTGCTCGGGAAACCCTCCACCAATTTGTTCAATAACGATAATAAGCTAATACATAATTGATTTAAAAATATTGGATGTAGTATACCAACAAACTTAAAAAACATAGTGAACGAAATTAACAGTTGTATGCAATGTACTCCGAAAGCTAGTAAAATCTTTTTTATTATGACTGAAACCTTTTGCCGTCTCTTGAAAATCACTTCATATAACTGTAGGCTGTATAGTAGGAATAGAAGCATTAAAACGTACAAAAAAAATTGCAGAATTATTGGAAACATTATAAATATCTTCTCTATTGAGTTTCAACCAAATTAAAAATCACGACCAAAAGTTATTGAAATTTCAAATACGCTGTTGTTCGGTCACAATTATAAATTTTTTTATTACTCCAATATAAATTCAACTCAAAATGTGTTAGAATAATTGAAAATACATCCTCAACAAATTAGCTTTAGAATAAATTATAGAAATCATAGTTAATATAAGCAATTTTATTCAGACTCTTATTGAAGCTAACATCCAACCAACGATACATCGTGAAATTTGCATACCATGTTTTGGAAGATTTGTTTTTTTTGTTATTTTCGTCCTTATTGTTGAATGTTTTTTGTTAATCAATTTTCCTTACTAAGCACTCATTATAATCAAGATTATAGGCTTGTCTTGTAGACACACAAAAAACTCATCACAACACAAAACATAAAATTGTAAAAACAAACAATCAAAACAACAGCAAAATTGATCTATATAAAATTCATACATTCCTATCTTAAGCCAAGTGAAATTTTAATCCAACATGTCTTAAGCAAACGAAAATTGAGTTCTGTTTAGACTACTAATGTAATAGATCTAGGAAAAAAAAGGAAACAAACTAACAAAAAATTTCAAGCGAATGGATATCAAATTTAATTCTTAATTTTTATAAGGAAAATTCTGTAAGACGTTCATTTCAGTTTTTATTGAAATGAAATACGATTACAATGAATAAAATAATGAAACAAAAATAACTCAATTAAGTATTTACGGAGGTTAGAAATTTCATTTGAAGTACAAATTAAATTTGACACAATGGTAAAAAATTTCATTAAAATAAAAAAATTAAACCGGTACCTAACAAGACTATAAAAAAATATTTGTATTCTGTGCGAGTTTCACAAAAATTCTAATTTTATTTAATTTTTTCGTTCAGTTTATCGTTTTATAATTTATTTGGGTTAACAAACCATGACGTTTATTTTGATTGTATATTTACGTTTGAAACGTTTGTTATTTAAGGATTAATCAGTTCCTTTAACACTTCCGATTTTTATTTTGATTGAAATATGTTAGGAAGCGGTTCACCCCCATAAAAAATTAATTTGTTGAAACACTCTATCTTATTCATGAACTAGCGCGTTTAAAGCGATTTATCTTATTCTTGAACCAATGCGTTCAAACAACTTATCTAAGACATACAACTGATCGTTTTTGTCTAGGTATACTTTTTTCTCTTCACCCAGTCCAGAGTGTTATTTATTATCCCTGTTTGGATGTTGTTGACTCATGAAATTTATTGATATATTTACTTGGACAATTATTTGATTAAGTTAGTTGGTGGAATAGATAAATGTAAGCTTGTCGCAACTTTTGTTATTAATTAGTTGTTTCGTTTTTGTTTATAAATGGATAATTTTTTTTTATTTCTATTAGACTAATATTTTGATAATTGGTAAATGCTTCATAAATAAAAAAATTAAAACCCAACAACAAAAAATTGTTTGTTGCTTTTGTGTTTTAAAGAAAATATAATATAAATTGCGATTACATTTATTTAAAGCTATCAAAAATTTGAGTTTTGCGATCCGTACGCTACAGGGTAGGAATTATATCGTTTTGTTCTTTGTTTGAACATTATTACAATTAATAATTTGTTTTGTATATAACAACAAAACAAATACAAATAATATTCAATAAATAGAAAAAACCGTTATGGGCTTTTGTTGTGTAATTGAATTTTTGGTTAATTTATTATAAACACTGTGACGTGGCTATTTTGGTCTGTTTTTTGTATAGTTAAATGTACTTTCTTTTCTTCTGTTTAAAGAAGAAAGGGAACAGGATAGTAATAAATGCACTTTCCTTGGATTCTGTGAAGTTAAATGAGTATAAATAAATAAAATGGTAAATAAATGAATTAAATAGAAAAGGAAAAAAATTCAAAAGATATTGTTTTCTTTGTGGCTGGTTAGTGATTTGTTTTTTTTTTTTCGTTTAAAACAAATTTTGATTTAAAATTGAAAAGATTGGGTATCAGCATGTGAGTTATTCCTTTTCTGGAAATTTCGACAATGCGTAACCGCATTTTGTTACATTCATTGTGATATTTTTTTTTCTTTAACAAATTTCAAAAATAGCTGACGCCATTTTTGTAGCATCAATCGTTTTACTAATAACAAACAAATTTAACGAGTACCGATGTCAGTCACTACTTCAGTTATTATATATAATATTACATCGATAACGAATTCGACGATTGCTAACAACACTTTTTTGACACTTCACTTTATTGTATTGCTCATATACTCTGGATGATAGGTTAAGTGTATTTTAACGAAATGAAGTGGGATCAGACAAATCATGGAGTGAGTGAAACATTATTATGTAGGCTTCTTCGGCCTTTAGGGTCGTCAGAGTCTCTGTTTTTCCTTCGTTACGATTATATCGTCTTATATGCATGCAATTCTGTTCATTTGTACTGGACAAGGACTGAAGCTAATTCGGATTACAACCTCGCTTGGCACGCAGACCCTTCGTTTGTTTCTTGCTAGTGGTTCACTAGCGGATTCCGGGTTTATTACAAATATCAGTTTTTCGTTGTAAGTAGTATAATTACATTTGGTTACCAAACTCTACCCAAATAACTCGTAGAATTTGTTATTCTATGGGCTGTTATTGCTCTCTCTAAAATTTAATTTTTATTCTACGAAACTTAAGATATAGAACAAAGTGGTGCAGCCATGATGAACCAAAATATTTTTTAAATGGTAATCTATAAAGGCTCTTAGTCATAAAGATCCAAGTCGTAAATAAACAGTAACGGAACGCCATGATTTTAATTCATTAAATTATTAATCTTTCTTTTTTTCAGTAAAAGTTTTATTTTGCCTCCTACAGTAGGCAATTTGACAATTGATCTTGACAGTTTTTAAAAAATATTTAATTTTTAATGTTCAGTAGGCCGGTTTTTATACAAATTTGTTGGAATTTGTCGTAAATATATCTGTTTCCATGAAAATTATCATTGTTGGCATGATTTGTTATTTTTTATACCCTAGGGAGTAAAAGATAGTAAGTATCTTAAAGTAAGAATAGAACTATTTAAAAAAAAGGAAAAATTCAAAAGAGCCGTCTTTAAAAGTTTTTTAATATTTCAATTTTAAAATTAATTACAAAAGCGTTTAATTAACTTTTTTTCAAAAGATAAGTTAATCGCCTATCGAACAAAAATAGTTTGTTGAAATCGCTATTATTGAGGAATTTAATTTCAACCTTGGATTGGTAAAATTTTCATTTTTCATACATGTTGGGGTTCCCCCTTCGCTCAAACTATGCATTTTAAAGAAATTCTATAATAAGTCGTATTTTTTATTTTGTCCATACTACATATGCCAAGTTTCAGGAAAATTAAAAAGTTTTTACAACTCGGTCTAGAACACGTTTTTCTTCAATATTTTACTGATTTTTGACGGAACTACTTCGGACTCGATTCCTTAATGTGGAGGTTAGAAAACACAGATAAGCTACACTATTACAATGCTGGATCAATTTAAATATACTGGAGCAAAATTCCTGCAGAGAGGTGTGGGACGAATACCAATTAAGACAAGGAAACATTATGACTTACAATCAGCTGTAAATAAGGGAAAGTAATTAAAAAAAACTTTATCAGAAACTGCTTTGGCTTCGATTCTTTGAAGTGAAGGCTAGAGAGACAAAAGGTGCACCTCGTTATTAGAATGGTGTAGCAACGTAATCAACGGTGTATCAACGTTCTGCAGAAAACTCCTGCAGTGAGATGTGGAACGTATACAGAAGAACAGACAACCAAAATAAAATAAAACAAACAAACATTTCAGCCTTGGTGTTTCAAAGACTTCGCGATGGCAATAATTACTTCCAACAAACCAGTTACAGCAAACAAATCAAAAACAAATTTCACACGAATTAGAAAAAACCTATGATTTGTCCAAATCGTCGAATGTGTTCTCCGTTAAATATTTAAAGTATTTCTTTCTATAGAGAAATAAAGATTTGGAGGAGGTTTGATGGATTGGCTGGAGATGGTTGCAGTCCGCACAGATGAGAAGTAGTCCGTTCCTGGATTAATCAATAGTCAAGTGTGTGGACATCCATATCTATCCGTATCTGTATGCTTTGCGAGCAACATCGGTCAACCTGTGTGAATTCAGATGATATAACCGGTTTTTGGTTGGACTTAGTTAGCGATAAAGCAGTGGCGACTGGCGGTACCTATCACTGAGGATGTGAATTAGGAAAAATTGTGGTTTAAAATTTCACTCATCACACCCACGTTGTCACAAAGCTAAGGCATAACATTTTGAGAGTACGTAGTGGCGGTCCAGCTGAGAATTATTCCAGCAGTCAACCACTGTGGTGGGTAGTCCGTAAGGGTAGGCCTACGCCAACGAACCAGTCCCCACTTATTGATAAATGACTGCTAGAATTCCCCTCAGAAAACCCACTACTGATTCCTACTAGAAATCAAACATAAAAACCTATCAATCTAAAAAAACACAAACAAAAAAAAAATTCAAAAATCTTATATTCATAAAAATTTAAAATTCATCCCATAAAAAAAAATGCTGTCACAAACTGTTTGAAAACAAGTTTGACAGTTTAATTTTCATAAATAAACTGCCTTCTAGAAATAATTGTTTAAATGAACCGCTTCTTTTCGGTCCTTGTTTCGATGCCATTATGTTAGATGTGGTCTGGGCGTCTAACACCTTGTTTTGATATTTTTAAGGATGGCTTTAGTCATCCAGGGTACTCAGTTAATTTAACCCAAAGCATTAATGGCAACACAAAAAGAAATCATTGAGCGTTTCCACGAATGTAGAACCGGCATCATCCTTACGTTGCGATCACTTTGATTATTTAACTCGCTGTATTAAATTTATAATTTTATCAACACAAAAATAAATTAACTTATAACTAAAAAAAATTTAAACTATTGACAGTTGAAAAGAAATTGCACACGAATATTGTCAGAAGTGCGGCTTTTAATTTTAAGGTTAATATATAGATATAATTTTATTATTTAATAAAAAATAATGATTTGATAGAATATATTGTGACATCATCGATTTATAGCCATTGTCCAAAAATAAATTGCTACATCGGAACATTAGATACGCAAGTTACACATTTTTCATTTCGGGCTTTATAGTAAAAGTGATTGTAAGTTACGTCACATTATGTAACCAAAATTTGTTTTCCTTTAAATTTTGATGTTCTTTTTCTGTTCCGAACTAAAACAAAATTTAGTATTGATGAACAAAATCAGCGACTCGAAGAAATCTGAAGATCAATTATAGAGTTAAAAAAGCGTAATTAAGATTTGCCTCCTTTAGATAGACAATTTTAAGAACTTCAGGTGAGTCTGTTATTTTATATAAATGAAAAATACACAACTTTTACTTTTCCTTTATTTTTCAAGACTTCGTTCATCAAACGCAGCTGGAATGCAAGACTGTACTCTATATATAGACAAAAAGGCATGAGACCCAACATGATTTTTATCGCCAGGGTTAATGTGGTATGCATTTTGCCAATAATACTTTCACATCCCATTCACGGAAACAGTCTCGTGCAACTTAGCAAAACATAGACACAATCCAGATGTCTAAGAAATCACATACTTGACTATAACTGACAGTAATCTGTGGTGTTTTAATACTTCAGATATGCTTTCACTGCAGTTCTAATTTCTATCTAAAATAAGGGTACAATAATATTCTACATATTCTACATATATAATATTCTACAAAAACATAGACTATCGATTGTAGCATTGTTTATGAAATTGACGTTTATATATTAGAACAATCGGATACAACGTTATTCCATTAGGCGTTGTAACATTAATGAAAAACAATGAAAACCGAACTAAGAAACATCATATACGAAATTATTAATTTTCTTTTGTGAAAAAAACTTAAAACACAAACTAAACACAATGAAACACATCAAGATTTTTCTTCAATCGTAAAATAAATTCTTTTTCATGATACGGTGTATATTAGAGTTGAATTAGGATCCATTAAAGCTTATATGAATTGATGCGTGAAATAAAATAAAAACTTTTCTTCTTAAGACATCTGCCCTACATAGCAAACATAAAATTTATCTTCGATTTTGAACATAAATAAGACATTTTTAGTTTTATTGTTATAAACTTAAGAAGTGTTCATTTATTCATTGGGTTATAACAGCTAGCAACAATTTTTTATTTTTTGGCGCAGCAACTTTTAACATTTATAACTGTTATCTGACTGTCCGGGACCAAAAACAGAAACATATCTGCCTATTTATTTTATTTTAATCTTAAGAAATCTGAATTGTTCTCTAGTACCACCCAAAAAGATCGAAATAAAAGCCATAAAATTATAATAAATATTTCATTGCCCGTTTTTGTTTTAGTCATAAAAAACAATTACTTTTTTGTTACTATTGATTTTCTTGTTGATATCGGTGTATTTTTTCAAGAGAAAAAAAGATATAAAATATTTACACGACACTTTATTAGAATTTAAGATAAAAAAGTTGTTGTATTGATTATTTTCATTTTCGATTTCTATTTTGTCAAAGTGAAAATTGAATGGAGGTTGTGATTTGAATTGGGAATTGAGGAAAAGAAAGACCATTATTTTCATTCCTCACCACAATGTGATTTGTGTTGAAAGGATTTGTTTATTCTTACTTAAAATTGAGAACAAATAGATCTCTTCGTTTGTTATATGCAAATAAAAGTTTTGTTAACAAGTTAGAATGAAAATAAATATTTCTGTATATTGTGTTAATTCATTTTATGAAACAAGAAAACCAGAGTAGATTTTTAGGGATTTGCGGATTAAGAATTTTTTAGAAATGGCAAACTTGCAATACAATGTTGAAACAATTATAAGACTTGCTAACATCTAATTAATGCAATGTCATGTTTTTGCATTTTTACTTAAATTTTTTTTAATAGTGTGATGTGTGCAAGAATTACAATATGTGTCACAACAACACATAGAAAGCTTTTAAGACCTAGGTCCTACAACAACATGAGTTTGAGGTGTTGCTGGACGCAATTTTATGTTTTTTTAAAGAATATAGAACTAAACAATAAATCCTGTCATATAGTAATATATGATATTGGCCAATATTTCACGATAGCATGGAGAAAATAACAATAAAAAAAGAAGAAAAAGGCGTTTAAAAAAATGCAGCAATAATCGTTGCTGGTCAATTATTCCTGGATTTATTATTTCTGCAATAAACATAAGCAAAGTTAAGAAAACTGTCAATCAAATATTAATCTGACGTGTAAACCTAATTTAGAGAAAACAATTTGCCCAAATAAATTTATTTTTTAGTTCGTTTTATATTTTTAGGTTCGTTTGCAAATAAGCTGCATGGTCAGAAAGTGCTTCGCTCGGAACTATGAAAAAATGTGCCCTCCGGCCGCGATTTTGAATCTAGTAGGGCACTACTGTGCCGTGACTTTATATTTAAAAAAAAAAGAGCGTTGCTTCTCTAAATGCAATATGAATCACTAAAGCCATCAAATAGGTGTTAAACCAGACTCGAAGATCGTGCCTGGTCTATCAGCATATCCTCATCCTCGGGCAACACAAACATTAAGGTCCACGATAATACATCTATTTCACCAAGCTTTGAGGATATTTTAGAAATGACATGCTGGAAGCAAACCAAAACAAAGTGCTCTGGCATATTAGACATGGTCGAGTGGAGAAGAAATACAGTTCGTGAACGATTTTGATTCCACGCTGGAATCTGTAATCGGGATTGAGGACTTATGCCTGGAAAGTCGGCAGTAACAAATCTGCAACCATCACTTCGGATATACACCGAAAGTCAGCTAATACTCACGTGCCCAATGCAACCGGATTGAGCAGCCCGAAACCACATATCTATTCGACCAATATCTTGTTGCCACAAACAAGAAAGGACTTTTCAAGAAAGGTCAAAGTCACAAAAGTCTGTGTTCTTCTCATATCCTTTGACCTGACTACTCTGATCAGAGGTGGAATACCTAAGCAGCTAGCTTTGAAGGTTATAGACAGATGGAATGTAATATGCACCAATAGTAGCAAAGACGCCTGATCCTAAGCATCGTAGGTTTCTCCTCCGGCTGCTACATCTAATGTCTAACGATATAAGTCCTCTGTCAGCGATCGACACACCATGCGTGCCCCAAGCAGGAATTGTACTTCGGAAGCAAGAATAAAAGAACTGTCGTACCTCCAGCCTACAGCGATGTCACCGAGTGTATTAAAGGTTATATCGCTACTGAGAACTTCCCAGTCACTCTTCTGAGTTCTGATCAGCTCTGCAGGGTAAAAACCCAGCTTAGGGATTTTGTAGTATAATAAGAATTTCGAGGTCATTAAAATTTATTTCGAAACCGGCTACCAAAACCACGGTTGCTGGTCGAGGGTTCCGATAACGCATCGGGGCAGTGCGCGGCAACTTTGATATCGACGATATTCATCAGAGAACGCTAAGTTATCTCGACCGCTCAGACTCATAGTATATTTTTTCTACTGCGCCAAAGCATCAACAGAGAAAATTAAAGGCGACTAGGTGCTCAAAACAAGGAAGTTAAGCACAATCATTGACTATCCTAAGTTACACGGTTGGAACTTGCGGTGCTGGTGGTCATGCCTGACCCAGTATCCGAGAGACCTCTCAAATTTTGCAAAATCGGAAAACTGGCCGTTTGGGGCGATTCGTGCAAGAAACGTAAAGTACACCAAACAAAACCGTCCTTCAACTGCGGTCGCAAGCGAGAAATTTTCCACATATAGTTCTAAAAGAATTGATTTTTGCTTGGTGTCTGCTAACCTGTAAACTGTGATAGCCATAAAACGACGACCTATTTCGAATTTTACTTTAAAACAAGAATATTCAGATATAAATAAATTCTCTAATAATTTCCTAATTTATTTCCATTCCGGCTTTTAAATTAAAACAAACATAAAAGCATTTATGTGGCCTACAAATCTATCAATAATATTTTATCTGTTCCTCAGTTAATTGCTTTGTTCCGTCACACAATATCATTTAAAAATACATGTTCTGTCTACATAAATGATGAACAATTTGTTTGTAACGCTTAGTCATAGTTAGTATTATATGTGGAGGTCCACACCAAAACGCTACATTTCCATTTTCCTTAAAAAATAAATTGTGTACTTAAATCGTCTCCATTTTCTGAATTCGATCGAAAACTCAAAAATTTATTTATGCTTAAATTAGAACTGCTTTTCCCCTTTGTAGAATAGAGCTTGCTTTAGACATAATGTAATCAGTGTAATGACATAATCAAATTTTCTTGAACTGCGTTGGAAAAATGTAATAATGGAAATGTAGCGTTTTGGTGTGGACCTCCTCATATGTAGATATTATACGGTTGTTCAAATTTACGGAAGGCGGAATTATTGTCTGTAGTTGTAGAGAAATTATTTATTGAGATGATATATGGAAATGGTTTGACTTGCATTTTTTAGATGATTTGGGGAATTTTTAACTTGTGTACGATGAAAAGGATAATAAACAAAAGGAGATAGAGAATTTTGCTATTTATACTCGATCATTTGTGCGATCGGAGAGCATTATATAAATTGAAATCAGATAGGAAGAACAGATTCACAAGTTAATAGATCTTTTTTTATTATTTTAATTTATGTAATTTTTGTCGATTTTTTCTTGTTAAATTATTTAATTTTTGTTGTATTCAACATTAAATTTTTTGATAATGACTTTTTTTTGTAAGATAAGAGATCTTCCAATCCGTTAGAATCAGTTTATTTCTATATAAAAATTCTAATACTTTCACGTGGCGCCGAAACAGGAACGGATTTTTTTTGTCTTAGGAAAAATAGCAGTAAATCGAAAAACCAATATATTTCTTTATTTTTCTTAATTTTTATATTTGATATATTTTGAAATATGTTGATATTTTGATATATTTTATATTTTTTTTCTTGATTTTTCGTTCTTGAAAGCTATTGAATTTGTTTTTGTAAATTTATTTAATCTTTTTATAAACTGTTAGTTTTTTTTTGAAATGTTTTTTTCAGAATTTAAAAATCTAGTACCTCTAAGAAAGGAACTAGGAGGGTTTCACACTCTTAACTGTTTCCTTTGATCGCTGGATCGTCTATCTATGACATGCGATTGATCAAATGGTGTTTGTAAATTAGCATTCCCATTCCCCCTTTGGAGATTAGCTACGGCATCACTCGGAGGTGTGTTTGGTGAAGGAAGATGGCACTGGGTAATCCAATCATGTCTCGAGCGCTAAAGACTCTTGCATTGGAGTGCAGTGGTAGTCTAATCTTAACATTATTGTTGGGAAGATCAAAAGCTCAACAACGACCTCCACTCACTAATTTGTCCACTCACTAATCTCACTAAAATGTCTTTAAGACAATCCATCATCATTGCAATAGTAGTACTGTTGAGCGGGTCGAGAGCTGGGAGTTAGAACTCGCGCCTCCAGCAACGATGTTAGTTTTAAATTTTTTTTATTAGTTACATATTAGTTTTAAATGTTTTTTAAGTTTAGGGTTGAGAGGATACAGTGACTGGTTTGTCGAAACAGACATTTGGGCTGGCATATAAACCAGCTGCTGAGTATCTCAAATTTTGACGAGATTCTAGAACGTGAACTTTAGGATTTTGACCAAGATTCGCTCTAAGCCTCACATATCGTTTCTGGGGAGAGATTGCGAGTTCGACCTTCTTCCTCGGTCCTTCTCCAACAGCATCTTTACCTTTTTACTGTAAATTAATAAATCGTCTGTCTTGGATCAAGCCACTCAGTATATAAACGAGATATATCAAGATGCTGAACGAATCGAAGTAGTGGTCATCCTTCTCGAAAGAGAGTTTGGAACTGGCTTTCTTGTTGGTGCACGCATACAAGAAGCCGTGATGAAATTCATCCCAGTGAGAGGATCTGCCACCTACATCTACGCGTACATACCTACTGAAGCTAAGACCGTCGACGAGAAGGATAATTTCTACATAGCACTGGAAGAGGTTATGAAACAAACACCAACACGCGACTTCATTATGGTTCTTGGTGACTTTAATGGGCAGGTTGGAAGAGATATCTCTTATGGAAATGTGGTGGGTTCCAACAGCCTGTATTTGAATTCGAATGATAATGGTAACAGAATCAAATAATTTGAGAATTGCCAGTACTTTCTTTCCGCATCGATCGATTCATAAGCAGACTTGGGTCTCACTGCTAGTAACAGCACGTTTCTTTTCGAGCGTTCTGGATGTACGATCCTTTAGAGGTGCATACATTGGAAGTGACCACTTTCTTGTATGTGCTACAATAAGGTTCCATTTTCCAAATCCAGGCATTCCAAAATTCAATCAATGTTTCAACATCTCATCATTAAAGAATGCTGAAACGGAAGAGAGAGAGAGAGATATCAAAACCAGATTGCCGAAATATTGGAGAAATCAGAAACCATTAATAGAGACGTCGATAAGTCATGGTATTTGACAAAGATGCTGTTTTAAGCGCTGCTGAGGGAATAATTGGACGAAGATCCTACGCTACATTTTTCGTCCACTTAAGACAGACGATGGAGAGTACAGAACCCGGTATAACTTTGAGATCAGAGACCTTCTTAAGGGTCCTGATATAATAGGTTGTATAATAGGTTGTATCCATTCTAATAGGATTGCTTGGTTTGGGCATGTTTTACGAGCCGATTCAGTCTGGAATTATTAAAAAAATGTACGTTAGTACTACAGGGCGTGTGCGACATCGAGGTAGTCACGACTACAATGGAAGACGGACGTAATAAATGACCTTAAAAAAATCGGCTGCCATGGTAATTATGTCGCTGTTGCGAATGACCTTGGTGAATATTCAAAGCTGATTAGCCTGCAACGCTCCATGGAGCATGAACGCCAAGAGAAAAAAAAAATAAACATAATAAATAAATAGTAAATTTTTAACAATTAATAACTAAAATTTAATAAATAAATAAATAAAATAAAATGTATTAAATAATTTTAATAATGTTCCGGCCATTAAATTAAAACAACCATAAAAGCATTTATGTGTGCTACATGTCAGTCAATAATATTTTAAAATTTTCTTAGTTAATTGCATTATTGCGTCATACAATATCAATTAATAATACAAACAAATAATGTTTCTGTCTACATAAATGATGAACTTTTTGTTTGTAAGTCTTAGTTATAATATTATATATAGATATTATACAATTGTTGAAATTTACGGAAGGTGGAATTATTGTCTTTTGTAGATAATTGTAGATAAATTGTTTATTGAGATGATATATGAAAATGGTTTGATTTGTATTTTTTTTAAGATGATATGGGGTATTTTTAATTTGTGTACGACGAAAGGTATAATAAAAGAAGAAATAAGAGATGGGAACTTTTATTATTTATATCGCTTAATCGCTTTGTATAAAGAGATGCTCACGATATTGTGTTCATTCAGAAACCATGGCGGCAAGCAAAAAAGTAAACTGTCTTTCGACCAAAACATACAAGTGATATACTTCTCAGACCAGTAGACACCGAGAACGGAAATCCTCTCCAACAAACGCTTGAAAGCATTTCCACTAACAGAATTCATCTACAGAGACAGAACACCAACCAGAGAGTAATCTCCACTTTAGGAACGCTAAACAGACCGATTGGAATCCCTTCAAAGCACGTCTTCAGGATAATTTAGGAGTATGTGGTAGGATCAACTCTACAATAGAGCTCGACTATGTAACAAACCCCCTGCAGAAAGTTATCACTAACGAATTGCGCACTGTTAGTGGCAGTGATATGTGATATTTTATGTTAACTCGAGTGCAGAATTCAACACAAATACTTCCATCCGACTATAAGAGCTGTTGCAAAATTTTAGATTTTGTTTTATTTTATGACAAAAATTGAAATTCTTGAAAAACCCTTTTATTTAAATTGAAAGTTTTTCTAAAAAAATTCTAACTGAACCCTTTGAAAAACGATACAATATAATACAAACAACATCAAAGTGTGTTTCAGTAAATTCAATAATATTATAAACAGAATATCATTATTCCAAATAGAAACGATAACCCCTACTCCAACCACGAATCGATTGGAATCTAGTTTATTATGATATCTCAAAACAAAATCACATTAAATCCAAAATATTCTTGGAAACAAAAAAAAAATTGAACTTACCTTAAAATCAATATATCCATTTTTATCCATATCAAATGTTCTAAAAACATGATCACAAAATTCTTCAGCATTTCCAGATGGGAAAAACATTTTATACATATCAACAAATTTGGCTGGTGTTAGACGACCATTTGGACAATCTTGCTGTAAAATAATAATAAAACAAAGTTATTAAAATTATTAAAATGTATTGAACAGAACTAATGCAGTGCCAACATGAACAATTAATTTTTATAGTAATAATAACTAAAACCTAAAAGATGTAAGATTAGCGTGAGCAACAGCATCTTAAGATTTATTTGCCTATAAATTGTCCAATTTCAAAAATTTATTTAAATAAATCAAAAATGTTTCTTTAATCTGCCTGCAGCGCATGTTATATGCTATATGATAAGTTATATGTCATATTGTATATCTATATTTAAATATGTATAAACCATTGGTAATATTCTTTCCCATTTCAATTTTATTCGTTTAACTAATTAAAACATTAAATATTTAATTATTCAACACTCAAGCTCCCACCACATTTTCCTAACACTTTTTTTTTAAAACAAAACTAACTCTGTACGATAAAGTTTTTTACGGCACATAATTTTCCTATGTACCAAAAAAAAATAACATAAAAACCGAAAACTTGTGTTGGTACATGTATGTATATATAAGGAAACTACAAGACGTCTTGTTTCATCATTTTTTAATAAAAACTTTAACTACAAAATATTATGTTTGGAAAAAGTTTTTTCGCTTATAAATTATTTGAATTATGTATTTAGAAACAAAAAAAAATTAGAGACGAGAAAAATATTTTAAAAATATCAAATCAAATAAATAAATTTTTTTTTAAATACATAAGCTTTTTCCTCAGAAAAAGTTACGATTGTTTGTAATAGCTTTTAGAATGAAAAGCTTATTTTACTCCTCAAATTTTTCAAAATCATTTTTTACATAATCCCAGTAGTCTTGTTAGTTTTTAAAAATCGAAAATTAGTTTTAAAAAATATTTTCATGAAAAACTAAAAAAATTTTCCAGTGCTTTTACGAGTATGTATGGTAAAGAGGAAGTTTTTGTGTTTCATTGGTTTTGTGTTTTTCTTTATTTCTAATATGTATTTCCTTTTTTGTTATCGTATTGAAATACAAAACCAATCAAATTTTTTTCTTTTTTAAAGTTTTTATGTTTTCCACTTGTTTTATTTTAAATAATGATTGCTTGTTAGTTTTTCATATGTTGGCATAAAAGATTTCGATAATAATAGTATTGGAGTTGTTGTAATTTTATTTTATTTCACTTTAATTATTTAGTATCGATCTAACCTCAATACATATAAAGCATGTTAACCTCTAATTAATAGTAAAAACAGGTAAAAATTACAATTTGCTTATCACAATAAATCGTTTATATGTCACGCATTATTTTGATGAATTTTTGCCGCATGATTTTTATGTTTATGGATAGACAAAGAAACAGTTAATTACAAAATTAATTTTGCAATTAAGGGGGGGGGCGGTTGCAGGGTTAATTCGTACAAAAAAAGGCATGTTTTTGTGAACTTTTTGTGACGACACAGTTAAAATCTCTGTATTAGAATCAATAGTACATTTAGGTATGACATTTGAAGAATATTAAAAAACACGGCAATGGCAGCAATTATTCGGACGTGTCTCGGAAAAAAGTAGAATTGCGGTGCCCCTCATAACTTGGTGCTGGATCATTCGAAATCAAAAAATCAAAGTTCATTCGTTAGATAATAGTTTTTGCTGGGACGATCTTTCGAAATTTTAGTTTTTCACTTTTTTGGAACACTTTGAAGGGAAAAAACGCGATTTTTTACGAAAAAAATCGGCTAATTTGTTATTGTAAAATAAAAATAATTAACAAATTTGCAAAAAATTCTTCATCGATACCTCGTAAATTATGTAGAGAAATAGTGATCAAAATTTCAAAAGGGTCGGTGCAGTAGTTTTGAAGTTATGAGGGGCACCAACTTTGAAAACGTGAGTTGTGGGGAAAACGCTTTAAAGTTTTGAACACTAAAATATCTATGTTGTCCGTTGAAACAACTTTGTGGAAATTCATTTTAAAAAAATAAATAAAAACAACTTAGTCTTTTCCACTTAAAATTTTATTTTTTTATTTTTTTTTCACTTCAAATTTAATTTTTTTTTGTTTTCACTTCAAAATTTTTTTTTTTTTAATTTAAAATTTTATTTTTTTTAATTTTTTTTTTAAGCATAAAGCCGATAAGCAAATTTCATCGGCTTACCTTACACTGAATCATCAATGCCAGGTCCATAAAGGATATTGATGCAACTGATGCAACCCATGATGCAACTTTTTTCTTCTCTCTACGACGAACCCTGCCTTCTTCAGTTTGTCTTTCAGCTTCCTGCTCTGCTCGGCTTACACGTATGGAGTTAGTTGATCGCGTCCAGTCATGAGCACTTGACTGATTCCCAGATAGCATTTTTCATATTTTCAATGGAATCAGAATAACTTCTAATAGCCAAACTGTAATATGCCGTCAGTTTATCAACTGATTTTACCTAAATCATCCAATTGCTCCAACCTTACAACTTCAGCTGTCCATTTCAAAATCATAAACTCGCAAGCGTTTAATCCATTGTGCTCCTTGTCTCTTCTCTCGAAAATCTTCGATTTGAGTAACCACCTTAATGCTCCATGATTAGTTCTTAAATGGAATTTTTGACCGTACAAGTATTTGTGGAAATGTTTCACAAATTTCATTATAGCCAACAATTCTTTACGCGTGACACAATAATTCCTTTCAGGCGTGGACAGTTTCTTCGAGCAAGTGGTAAGCCAGAACTGGTGCAGAGCTCAATCTTTTTTGAAGTTCCACTAACCCATCTTCTTACTTTTTTGTTCATTCAAATCTATGCTTTATCCGTCCTTGTTAGCTTATGTAAACTCTTTGCAATATTCGCAAATGCTGATACAAAACATTGATTTGGTAGTAAAATGAGTCCTATCCTTACATTAATTTGACTTAATATAAGTCCATCTCCCTTACAATTATCTTGTCTAATCACACAAAACACGTTCCATTAAACCTTCAAATGCTGATGGGACTCAATTCGAATCGAATACATTAAATTCCCATAACCCAACTACCCATAATAAACGCTGTCAATTATCGGTCCTCTTCCTGGACTTCTATCTGCGACTAAACACTTTGCAGATCTACTGTTGAGAACAATTTGGCAGCTGCAAATGTTTCCAGGGTATCACCAATTTGAGGTAACAAAATTTTTTTCTGGATACGTTGCGGCAAAGAATCTCTTGGACAAGTTCGCGAACTGGCCATATCCGGGTACAGGTTAAGTGGCTAGAGCTTAAAAAGTCGAATAATCTAAGACGTTATAACTTCCGTTTGAATCATTATATTTTAATAAAATTTATCAATATTGAATATTTGAACATTTTTTTATCATTTTTTTCCAAATGACAATCTTGACGTTCCAGGTTCTTGAAAAATCAGGTGTTTTAAAAATTTGATAAACTTTGTTGTCCTTGATCTTGCTGAAAATGGCCAATCTCACGTTTGAAAACTGTTGCACACGTAGATACGTAGATAAATCTATCCAAAACATAAAAAACAAATTGTTTAAGTTCAGAGGTTGAGACCCTGGGGCTGTTAAAACGACAATAAACGCAAACAGCCATGCTTTCATCATTTTTGAGTCTATTTTGTTTAAGCTAAGACTAGCTTTCAATTCAACTTTTCAATTATAACCTCAAAAATTTTCAGCTTTCTAACCCAAGGAGTTTCAATGCAATTAGAATTATACCAACTTAATGCAAGCCACTCTCACGCTATATAATTACAACAACAAATCCCAAAAATATAAAAATATCCCGTAGAAATATTAAATAAAATTTCGTTTGTTTCTTTTTTTGAGTTTTTATTGTTTTTCGCAAAAATTTAAAAAATGTTGTTTTGAATGTTTGTTGTTGTTGTTTTGAAAATTAATTATTGTTTTGAATTAGGGAATAATTTCTTTGGGAATTTGCAATATTTGGAAGTGGTTTAGTTGAAATAAATATATGTATATTGATTACACATTTACAAAAGTTTTTCTAAATTGATAGATATTTGTATTATATTTGAGGTGTAAAAGTTGTTTGATCCCTAGTTCATTGATAAATTCTCATAATTTTTGAAAAATTCCTCAAGCAAGTGGTATTGATAATAGCCCTCGGCCTACGGCTTCGTGCTTTTATCAATATACTTGCTTTCAAAATTTTTGGCAAAAAATTATTTCGAATTATCACCGCCCTTGGGAAATTACAACTGATAATTTTTAATATCCCAGCAGGCCAGACGTATAAGTATTTGATTCAAATTTAATCAAATTTAATTTGATTCATATTTAATTCAAAAGTGACAAAAAGCACACAAACAGTGAATAATATGGAAAACCATGATAACACATATAAATATTTGTTATTAGTATACAGGTTTTGCAGTCCAAATTCAACATTTTGCAAATCAAATTCAACATTTTGCAATTCAAGTTCAATTTTTACATTTCAAATTCAAGTTTTTGCAAATCAAATTCAATATTTTGCAAATCAAATCCAACTTTTTGCGAATCAAATTCAATTTTTTATAAATCAAATTGAATATCCAAAAATTGAATTTGATTTGCAAAAAGTTGAATTTGATTTGCAAAATATTGAATTTGGACTGCAAAACCTGTAATTCAAATGTTATTGGTGAAATAAAATGATGTTATTACATTTTTTAATGTGTATTCATGTTTTGTCTTATGTGGACTTCATAGGAAAATCTACCTATTTTTAAGTTTTATTTTTATTTTTAAAGTTAACAGCAAGAGCCATACGCTAAATAAAATACTTCCCTTTTTTGTTTTTGACTATTGCTTTTTTTTTTGTTTTGCATGATTTTTGTATTTCTTTTTTTTTTTAAGTGCCTTTGTGCCTTTGTGTTTATAAACGGATTTTTTTTTCTTTACGTGTGCGTGTTTTATTTTTCCTTTCTACTTGTATTAAGTATTGTGGCTTCTTTGCATGTTGTTCTCTTCCGTCCTACTACACTACAACCGAGCCTTGTCTGTGACAAGGTGAATTCATAGTAGCGATATGAAATTATTCCAATCATGTATATATGTATGTATTTTTACACGTTGGGTATTTATACATGGATATTTATATGGTTGATAGGCTCTTATTATGTAATTAAATATGACATAATTAGAGCTGAAAGTGTGAGCAAGCGCTGTTAAGTCTGTTGTAAAATTTAAAATTTAGAAAATTTCATTGGTTTAAATTAAAATAAAACAAAGGCAAAACATTTTCGTCATAATTACTTCCAAAAAAGAGAAAAAAACATTTAAATTTGTTATTTTGTTGTCATAGTTATACAATAATTCAAAATTTAATTATCCAATGAAACTGTTTGTTATGTTTTGTTGTCATAGTTACATACAATAATTCAAAATATCATAATCCAATGAGAATCAACTTATTTTTTGTTCTCATAGTTATACAATTTGTTTGAAAAAATAAAAAATAACAGATGCTACTTTACAGCCGCCGTAATATAAAATTAAAGTAAGGCTTTAACTAACTCCCTAGCGGCAGTAAAGTTAAACTTTACAGCCGTTTGTCGAAAAAAGCGTTTTTTTGTAAAGTTTCGTTAAATCAATGCCAGTAATTGCAATGTGAACGGGTGAACCTGACCAGAGTGCGAGAAGAGCTGTCTGAATATCGTGAAAAACTTGAAAGCAACAACATATTTATGTGATTCTATTTACTCATATCATCACCATAAATAATAATAAAATACTCAACTTTAAAAGCAAAATAGCAAAATTTGAAAAAAAAGTTCGGAGTTTAAAATTACCAAAAAAAAAAATGACATGAACAGAGAACAAGGAAAATTGTAGAGTAAACAAATATTACGTTTTCCATATTAGAATCATAAAAGCTTATTCACGTCATCATTTAATATATATATATATATATATATTTGTTTTCAGCCGATGGCAAACTTCTACATATATAAATTATACATTGCATAGTGACTTGTAAATAAAAGCCATAACAGAAAATTACTGGAAAACGAATAAAAATTTTTGTGTATAATTTAGTATTTATTTTAGTTTTCACTGTGTAGAAAAAATAAAATACAAAAGAATTTTGTATTGATTTCTTAAGTAAAAGGAATCGTTGTTTGAATTCTTAAAGGTAGCACAATATGTGTTTTTTGTTTATTGTTAAAAAATTTGACAAAAGGAATGTTTTATTTGAGGAGTAGATAAGCCCCAAGTGTTGGGTGAAGGGAGCTTTTTCTTTATACATTTTAGCTTGTAGATTAGTATTTCACCTTGTAATATTCCAACAAAAACTATTTTTGAGATAAACTTTTCGATTTTTTTGGAGTAGTTTTTAGTTTACCTCCATTTAGCAGCATGTATATTCATTTTGATAAAACATTACTGTTACGGAGACAAAATTAATACATATCATTTATTTATAATTATAATTTTATTTTTTTTTTCATTATTTCATTATGACTTATTTTAACAATGAATTTAAACTTTGACGTGACCATACTCGCGACCGTAAAGTGGTACTTTACAACCATGTAACGTGGATAGGTAATATTAATGCATGAAGCCGTAGTTCAAATGCAAGAAACCTACTGTGTTATTAGGACTGTGCTGTATTAGGACCTACTGTGCTGTATCAACTGCTAGCTAGAGACACGTTAATAATTGGGTTTACAGTGTTTGAGCCATTTAGCGATGTGTACAATATTGAGGATTACAGATTATTAATTGAATAATTATGTGAGATCAAAAATTAGATTATTGTATTATAAGTTTGTCAAAAAAATGTTGTCAAGTGTGTCAAAAGAAAGATTTTTATTTATTATTTTGCCCAATTTTTTGGAAGAAATGAAATTTTATTATTATTATTGAGAATTATGGCATTATAAGTTTGTCAAAAAAATAATGTCAAGTGTGTCAAAAAATGATTTCGTTTATTTTTTTAGCCAATTTTTTGGGGAAAAAAAATGTTACTGTTCTTGATGAAAGATTGATGTATATGTAATTGCAAATGAAATTGGACATGAAAATGTTTGAATTTGTTAAAGTTTTTGAAATATTTTTTGATTTTATTTAATTTTTAAAATATTTTTGGAATTTTGAAAGAAATATGAATTTGTGATTTTGTAATATTTTCTCGAAACGCTAAATGGTGAGGTTTTTGAGCAGTTTGCTGATTGTATAATTTTTTCACTAAATTATGTTAATTTATGATCTGTTATAATTTTCCGACACCGTATTGATGTTTGATATACATCGCTGGCGAAAACTAAAAACCATGTCCTCATAAAAGTTTTTTGCCGAAAACTATATCAAAATCCTTAACCCAGACCGAAGTCTTGATATCTTAGAGCTGTGAGATTTCAGCCCCTCCATATTTTTCTTTTACCAAATCTGCTAGTGAATTTTCTTTTTCAGCAATCGAAAATTCATTATTTCATATTTTGTCAATATCTCAACTTTGAAAGCAGCTTAAATTTTAAATCGGATTTGTTTGATTGTCTACTCGAAAAGTAATAGTGATGAACAAACAAGTACTCGAAAAAAAATTATTAGATGGTAAGTGCTCCAAAAATTAAAAGTAAACAATTGACAATTTACATTTTTTATATCAATAATAAAGTAATTAAACGTAATGGTGTGTCACTGCTGTTCGTTTTAGATATTATAAATCAAAACAAACAACATTAAAACTCAATTTATAAAAAAACAAATTCCTATAAATATTTTATTTTAACTCTCTTATTTTAATTATAAACAAATTTTCCCTTTTCTTTTTGTTTAGCTTTATAATTGGAAAACCTTTTTTTTTTCAAAACAAAAAAGAAAATTATATCTTTGTTCGTTGAAGTTCATTGAGTTTTTCTTTCGATAAAATTAAAATAAAATGGAATAAATAAACTTAAACGAATTTTACCATTCAAATGATTTTAATATATACGAGTATAATTTATAAAAAGTAACGATAAGAGAAAAAAAAATGAAAATGAAAAGAAAATTATATTTATATATATATTTTTGTTTTTGTTCTTTTCCAATCAATATCTTTGTTTTACCATTTTACTTTAAGGAAATTTTCTTTTCGTTAACAAAAAAAAAAAACAAAAACAAAATCGTGTAAATGGAAATTTTTTGTTTACGCTTAATTTATGGAAGTACTTTGGAATGGAAATAAAAATTGATTGATGGAAAAAATTTCAAGACCTGGTGGAAATGAATTAGAAATAAAGAAAAAAAACGAAAGAATGAAGTGATCAATAGGTTGTTAGATGAAAATTAGACTATCATCTTGAAATCAAGTATCTGGTTTTATTTTTAAATCAATTATGTTAATTAATTGAGTTGGGATAGTTGACGCAACGATTTCATTTTGTTAATGGTGCTCTTTTAGGTATACTGTTTTGATTTCATTTTGTATTGATTAGTTTTTTAGCTATACAACAAAATATGTCAAATGAATGACAATCAACTACGCGTTTGTTGTCTATCAAATTTTTAAAAAATTCAAGTACATAAATATGACAAGCATAGCACAAACAATTTAATACAAACAACTTACTTTTGAATATAAATTAGAAAATTATGTAAAAATTTCTTGCTTAGTTACTTATTACTTAATTTATTACTGTAATATGTATATAAATTACGCTCGAACAGACGGAAGCGCTTGGTAATAACAACAAAAACATTCATATAACAAAATTTAATCCAGGGAATCAGAAAAGTTTGAAATATCAAATTTTAATCCAGGGAAGGATTATTTTTGTTGAAACAAGGGGTAATTTATGATAACATCCAACGATATATTTATTTAAACATAACCTTAAACTTTTTATTTAGATCATTTGTTTATTTTTTTTTTTGTGATATACCAGCAAATCCTAATTGTTTTGTGTATAACAGAAAGTGAATTTAAAATGATCCCGAATGCGGGATAGATTATTCATGGGGTTTAAATTATATTTATATATAAAACTTGACATCTTGTTCCCAACAAAGAATAAATAGGATTTTTAAAGGTTTTATCAAAAAATTTGCAATCCAATAAGGAATTATTCCTTTTAAAAGTTGACTCGAATGAACAGATAATATCGATATATGATCTTGAATACAGTTCTATCAACAGCTTATCAATATAATATATATTATTGATAGCTTATATAACATGGCGGCAAGAAAAGATGTGATTGAGTTAAAGTTTACCTACAGAAATTTTCTTAAAAGGTTTTTATGTGTTATTATGACACATTGTAATTCCGCCTACACAACACGTTTTATATATAAAAAAAATTCTTATCAATTAGGTGGGTTATTGAACGGGATATAAGGAGAGGTAGGATCATCTGCTCAGACGATTTTATATCCAGTCTTCTGAATTTATAGCAATTTCTGTTTCATATGACACTATTTCTGATGACAACGACCGCGCCCAATTTAATCCTCTATAAGAAAAAGACTTGAATAACGAAAGTCCTTTCAAGAATTTTTCCATTCGAGAGTATATTTTGGATTTTTATCAGAGCAAAACTCCATTTCTCTTATGGGTCATTCTTTTACAAACCGAACAGATTTGGACAAAATCTGACCGACACATTTTTGATTTGGCTGAAATTTTCTTTAAAAAAAGATATACGTGTTCGAGATTTTTTTTTTGGAAAATATAACGGTTCTAAATTTCGAAAAAATCGAAATTTTTCACATTATATCGATTATCTCGTAAACTATAAATGCTATGGACTTGAAATTTGAGGTGCATATAAAACTAATCTGTCCACATAAAATGAAGGATACAAACAAAATTAAAGTGGTTTTCGTTTGGTTTGCAGGGGTACGATGTGAGACCTTTGAGAAAATACATTTTTTTATAGATTCAAGTAGGGTATCATATGAAAGGGCTTCATTTCAGTATTCCTTAAAATTTTATTTTGGAATTCAACATCTCACCATTTTTTGTACAATTTTGAATAATGACGTTTTTTTTGTGTTTTCTAACCTCGATTAGCCGAACCTAACTGATCGAAAATTTTCAAATGTATTTGGAATGATAAAAAAATTAGTACGTTTTTAATAAAAAAACATATAAAAGTGTCATATTCTCATAATTAGATTTATTAAGGGGGTGAAAATAGAGAGGGGTAAAAACACTATTTAAATTGTGGTCAAGTGGGGTGTCATTTGAAAGAACACTTTATTTAGAAAACATAGCAATTTTTTTTAGAATTTTGCGATGCACAGTTTTTGAGTTATTTTCAAAAAAGTGCAAAATTCAAACCGTTCCCCCCCCCTACGTTTCGACACTAATTGACAGAAAAATTTGTAAAAATTCACAGAGTTAGGAAATTTGGTAAATTTTGTATGAAAATTATAGAGAGGTCTCAAATAATTATATTTCTGTGTGGTTAGGGGACCGGTGTAAAGAGGGTAAAAAGAAAACCTTTTTGACCCAAGCGAGTGGGGTGTCATTTGAAAGAGCACCTAATTTAGAATTTGTTGCAATTTTTTTAGAGTTTTGCGGTGCACAGTTTTTGAGTTATGGACAAAAAAGTGCAAAATTCAGACCGTTCCTCCCCCTGCGTTTCAACACTTGATTGACAGAAAAATTTGAAAAAATTCACAGAGCTAGGAAACTTGGGTGATTTTGTATGAAAACTATAGCGAAGTCTCAAATAATTATATTTCTGTGTGTTCAGGGGACGGGGGTAGAGAGGGTAAAAAAAAACCTTTTTTGACCCAAGCGAGTGGGGTGTCATTTGAAAGAACACCTAATTTAAAAATCATTGCAATTTTTTTTAAAACTTTGCGATGCACAGTTTTTGAGTTATTGTCAAAAAAGTGCAAAATTCAGATCGTTCCCTACGTTCCGACGATAATTGACAGAAAAATTTGAAAAAACAGAGACAGGAAAATTTGTAAATTTTGAACGAAAATCATAGCGAAGTCTCAAATAACTATATTTGTGTGTTTAGGCAATTGGTGTGGGGAGAGTAAGACAACCATTTAGGACCCAAGCGAGTGGGGTGTCATATGAAGGAGCACTTAATTTAAGATACATTACAATTTTTTGTAGAACTTTGCGGTGCACAGTTTTTGTATTATTGAAAAAAAATATTGCTAGTATGTAGCCTCTCCTCCCCCTAAATTTCAACACTTGATTGACCGAAAAAATAATCAAATTTAAACCATTTACAAGCTGATGTAATTGAATCTTTCTTGAGTTACCATAAACATCTATGGATGAGATTTAACCTGAAGTAACATTTTTGAGTCATTTTTGATCAAAGTAGATTTGATTGTAATTTACTATTCACATTTACGATTAAACATTTATTTTGTTATGCGTCTATGGTTTGGAAATATAAATGCATTACAACACAACTTTTTGTCAATAATTTTTGATATTGTGTTCTTTTACATTCACGGAACCCTTGACGAGCGAATTTTATTCGCACTTGTCTGACTTTTTTTTTTAAATATAAAGTGTTGTGTAATAGGGTTTAGAATATGTGTCACAACAACACATAAATACCTTTTAAGACCTAGGTCCCACAACAACTGGCGTTCTAAGGTGTTGATGAACGCTTTTTTTAAACATCTGCGGGTTAAAGCCACCTGAGACTAAGGATTCCGGCAGACTATTCCATTTGTATGCAGTTCGGACAAAGAAGTCTTTCTGCCAGTATGACAGCGCGGGATCTCGACCGTTTCACTGGTTGCGGTAGCCGATTTCCGAGTGGAACGGGGGTAAAAATAAGTACGATGGTACGATGGTACGATGGTACGATGTGAGACCTTTGAGAAAATACATTTTTTTATAGATTCAAGTAGGGTATCATATGAAAGGGCTTCATTTCAGTATTCCTTAAAATTTTATTTTGGAATTCAATATCTCACCATTTTTTGTACAATTTTGAATAATGACGTTTTTTTGTGTTTTCTAACCTCGATTAGCCGAACCTAACTGATCGAAAATTTTCAAATGTATTTGGAATGATAAAAAAATTAGTACGTTTTTAATAAAAAAACATATAAAAGTGTCATATTCTCATAATTAGATTTATTAAGGGGGTGAAAATAGAGAGGGGTAAAAACACTATTTAAATTGTGGTCAAGTGGGGTGTCATTTGAAAGAACACTTTATTTAGAAAACATAGCAATTTTTTTTAGAATTTTGCGATGCACAGTTTTTGAGTTATTTTCAAAAAAGTGCAAAATTCAAACCGTTCCCCCCCCTACGTTTCGACACTAATTGACAGAAAAATTTGTAAAAATTCACAGAGTTAGGAAATTTGGTAAATTTTGTATGAAAATTATAGAGAGGTCTCAAATAATTATATTTCTGTGTGGTTAGGGGACCGGTGTAAAGAGGGTAAAAAGAAAACCTTTTTGACCCAAGCGAGTGGGGTGTCATTTGAAAGAGCACCTAATTTAGAATTTGTTGCAATTTTTTTAGAGTTTTGCGGTGCACAGTTTTTGAGTTATGGACAAAAAAGTGCAAAATTCAGACCGTTCCTCCCCCTGCGTTTCAACACTTGATTGACAGAAAAATTTGAAAAAATTCACAGAGCTAGGAAACTTGGGTGATTTTGTATGAAAACTATAGCGAAGTCTCAAATAATTATATTTCTGTGTGTTCAGGGGACGGGGGTAGAGAGGGTAAAAAAAAACCTTTTTTGACCCAAGCGAGTGGGGTGTCATTTGAAAGAACACCTAATTTAAAAATCATTGCAATTTTTTTTAAAACTTTGCGATGCACAGTTTTTGAGTTATTGTCAAAAAAGTGCAAAATTCAGATCGTTCCCTACGTTCCGACGATAATTGACAGAAAAATTTGAAAAAACAGAGACAGGAAAATTTGTAAATTTTGAACGAAAATCATAGCGAAGTCTCAAATAACTATATTTGTGTGTTTAGGCAATTGGTGTGGGGAGAGTAAGAAAACCATTTAGGACCCAAGCGAGTGGGGTGTCATATGAAGGAGCACTTAATTTAAGATACATTACAATTTTTTGTAGAACTTTGCGGTGCACAGTTTTTGTATTATTGAAAAAAAATATTGCTAGTATGTAGCCTCTCCTCCCCCTAAATTTCAACACTTGATTGACCGAAAAAATAATCAAATTTAAACCATTTACAAGCTGATGTAATTGAATCTTTCTTGAGTTACCATAAACATCTATGGATGAGATTTAACCTGAAGTAACATTTTTGAGACATTTTTGATCAAAGTAGATTTGATTGTAATTTACTATTCACATTTACGATTAAACATTTATTTTGTTATGCGTCTATGGTCTGGAAATATAAATGCATTACAACACAACTTTTTGTCAATAATTTTTGATATTGTGTTCTTTTACATTCACGGAACCCTTGACGAGCGAATTTTATTCGCACTTGTCTGACTTTTTTTTTTAAATATAAAGTGTTGTGTAATAGGGTTTAGAATATGTGTCACAACAACACATAAATACCTTTTAAGACCTAGGTCCCACAACAACTGGCGTTCTAAGGTGTTGATGAACGCTTTTTTTAAACATCTGCGGGTTAAAGCCACCTGAGACTAAGGATTCCGGCAGACTATTCCATTTGTATGCAGTTCGGACAAAGAAGTCTTTCTGCCAGTATGACAGCGCGGGATCTCGACCGTTTCACTGGTTGCGGTAGCCGATTTCCGAGTGGAACGGGGGTAAAAATAAGTTTGAGGCATGATGCTGCTGATTTCATCTGAGCACTGCTGATGACGATATCTGTAAAGAACAACGAGGTCAACAACAGTGCGACGATGTTGTAGGGAATCAAGCTTTGATGTCAAAGCTCGATCACCCACAATTCGTATAGCTCGCTTTTGAGGAGACCAAGAGGGCCAAGATGGAAACAGAAGCAGCACCCCAAACTTGACAACAGTACTCCATACAGGGACGAATATAGGACTTATAAACATGGAGCGATTGGTATGCAGTAAAAACTTTTTTGCATCTATTTAGGAGGCCGAGTTTTTTAGACGCGCTTTTTGCCATCGCCATTACATGATCGTTCCAGAGTAGGTCATTTGAAACAGTGACACCCAATAAACGAATTTTTTACTTTTGACCACCTATTGGTTCATCACACATACTGAATAAAATATCTTTAGGTAACTCGGTCTTTGATCTGGAAACAATCAATAGCTATGTTTTGGGGATTAATTCGTTCGTGCATTTTACCTTTTGAAGGAAGTGACTCGAACGACTTGTGCAGAGCACTATCATCTGCAAAACGATTTATTGGGTTGCTGGTGACTTTCAACAATTCGTTGATATAAATCAAAAATAGGGTTGGGGACAATACTGAGCCTTGAGGTACACCAGCGTTAATTTGTTTAGACTAAAAAGAAAATCCGTCTAAGGAGACTGAAATGTATCGGTTGGATAGAAAATTTTGAATCAGCTTCACAGTATTGGGATGAAAACCGTACGCAACGAGCTTGTGGATCAAGTTGGCATGCCAGACTCGATCGAATGCCTTGGAGATGTCTAAAGCAATAACGTATGTTTCACCACCTTTATCAAGTATGCTATTCGAACAATGCGCTACATAGTTTAATAGATCAATAGTTGATCTTTTGTTTCGAGAACCGTATTGGCTACCGGATATCAAATGATTTACTTCCAGAAATTTTGAAATGTGTATTAATATAATGCTCGTAGACTTTGGATAGGACCGATAGTAAAGCTATTGGCCTATAATTTGAGTTATCGGATTTTGGTCCCTTTTTGGGGACGGGCTGGACATTGGGCAACTTCTAGCACGAGGGAAATATACCAGATTTCTAGAATTGGTAGAATATTTTAGTCAAAGTTGGTGCAAGTTCTTTGGAAAAGGTTTTTAAAATAATGGGTGGAATATTGTCCATTCCTGAGACTTTGTTGATGTTTAACCCCTTCAAAAGTTTAGCGACTATTTTGGGTTTGAAGTGAAGTTCATTCATATTAACTCCTGAAGACTGCATTTGGGGTATTTCTGTAGGAGTTTCCAAAACAGTGGAGTTCAGAGCAAAGCGTTAAGCGAACAAGTTAGCTTTTCTTGCGGGATCATTGACGATTAAATCACCATCAATAATGGGGGAATAGAAAATTTTTTACCAGAATTTAAAGAATTAATGTCACTGTAGAAACTCTTGTCAGAAACAGACATAGACGTATGTTTTAAGTCTTTCGCTCTGTCAATTTCAGACTTTTCGTTTGAGATAATCTGGTTAGATATTTTGTTGGCCTTTAGCTATTGGGATCGATTAGCGGGAGTTTTGTTATGAATCCAAATATTAAATGATCTACGTTTGTTTCTAAGTGCCGTTTTGGCAGCTTTCGAATACACGTATTTTGGTTTGGGTTTAACTATGGAGAAAGGGACAAATTTATTGATAGCAAAATGGATGGTTTCTGTAATGTTTTGAGCAGAAACATTTATACATTGTCAGTGTAAAAACAATGACGGTCGAAAGGGAAACCATGAAAAAAATTTTGAAGACTACTCTTATCCATTTTTGAGTAGTGAAATATTTTACGGGGTTTGGGAGCTGTAGTTTTAATTAAATCAGTTTTGATGACTGATGAAATTAAATAATGATCAGAATTTCCAATACTACCTTTCGCGACATCGACACTCGTAATATCTGGCATTGTGGTAAGATAGAGATCTAAAAGAAAACTATTATCACCGTCATTACGGGGAGTGAAAGCAGGGTCTTTAGCAATTTCGAATAGGCCCTGAGACGCGGCAGTTTTCCACTATTGTCAACATCGTCGGTCGATTTGGAGAATGCCAACCATGAGTTGTTGACGGGGAATGTTGATCCACATTTGGAACTACAATCCAAAGGGGACCATTCATGAACAGCGACCTACTGTCAACAACTGTTGACGAGGTTGTAAAAGGGATCAGCAAAGTAAAGTTGCGGATAATAAAGCCTCCGGATTGGACAAGGTTCCAAATAAAGCTTTGAAATTAGCAGCTCAAATGCAACCTGAGGCTTTCAAGGAATTCAAGATTTTATTAGGATTTTTTATCAATACGATAGCAATGGATCTTATCATTATGTAGTTTAGAATCATCAGTCACTAGAACTGAGTGTATTCAATTGAACAGAATGAAAAATTGTTTTGAAAAATATTTGTAGATCCGCATAATGTTCTTCATCCAATGTCAACTTAGTTGAAATATGAAAACGGTAAAACGTGTTCGTAGAATCAATAAAATGAGACAAAAAATAAAGACTTTCAGCGCAGTTTATAAAATAAAAATGTACTGCTGAAGGAGTTTTACCGGCTTGTTCCGAAAGGAACAAAACCACCTGATAAACCATCTTCTTACCGCCCAAAATGTTTGCTAGAGAATAGCAGGAAACATAATGGGAAGGATCATAAATAGACAGTGTACAGGAGGCAATCGTCAAGACGGGAGATCTCGCTAAGCACCAGTATGGTTTCTGGAAAGGGTTTTTTACAGTGGACGCAATAAATTGTGTAGTAAACGTCGCAAAACCAGTAATGTTAGGACAATAATCTACAAGCTACCAAAAAGTATTGTGCTATAGTAACACTGAATGTGAATAATGCGTCTAACTCAGCCAGCTGACAATGTATTCTAAACGCACTGATCCAAATTAGGTTACCACAGTACCTGCTGGTAATAGTAGGTGATCACTGCAACCGTAGATTTTTGATGGAACACCAACGAGGGAGCAAAGTTGTATGCTATAACTAGTGGAGTTCTATATGTTCAAGGTTCTATATTAGATCCACTCTCTGGAACGCTATGTATGACGGTGCTCTGTGACTGTCCTTGTGCATGAAGCCGAAATTGTGTGATGTGTTGACGATTTGGCAGTGGTTGTTGTCTCAAAATACAGGGAGGAGATCAGGGAGATTTGCAACAGAACTATAAGGATACAAACCCTGGATTCACAAAAGCAGGACGAGGCACGTACCATCTAAATAATCATGTAATCAAATGGTATGTGAACGGTTACAAATCAAGGTAGGGAATGCAGTGGGGTATTTGGATTAAGAACTAAATACTTTGAGCCAATGGGCACCTAGTTACAAGAGGATTACTGTCTCGTTGGACAGGCAGGCTACCGTTAACGCGTTAATGCACTAATCTCATAAGGCATCACATTCAAAATGGTTGAAGAGTATGTGAGCAAGCTCAACAAGCTTGGTATTGGTAACAATATAACAGTTTTCTGGATACCAGTTAATGTGGGTATCGCTGGTAATGAAAAAGCCGATATATTAACAAAAGATGCGGGAGAACTATGACGGAGAGCTCCAAAGCCTTTTACAGGAAAAGACACCAGCCTATCTTCTCAAAGATTGTGGGGTTTAGAGTTATCATCTGAGAGAGTATTATATTGACGAGCACGACCTTAACCCTCCTAATATCCTGAAGTTCCTATAAAGCAGAATGGATGGAAGGAGATACTGTGAATGGGTAATCTTCAGGATGTACACGAGAATAAATCATATTCATCGCCGTACAGCATATCACCACTTACAATCTAATCCCTAATTTAATGCAGTGATTTTCCAACTAGTTCATAGTTCACCAAAAAATTTCAGAGTTTGGTAATTTCAAACAAAAATTAAAGTAGTCGGAAAAAGAGTGGCTGTGCTCTGGAGCAAGGCATAGCCATTAAGTTATGTCTGCATATAACTTACTGCACGATGTTTGCAACAGAAAACGATTTCAAACAACTCACCAGTAAACTAAACTACATTAACAGTGTGAATGGATGGTAGTTTCTACTGAAAAGTAATTACAGCATACAAGGACTTTACTACCAATTACTACCAATCACACCATATAGACAAATACGTTAACAAATTTACCATGGTGGAATAAACCCGTTTGCCCTAGCTCCCAAAAGCGTCCCAAAACCATTGTTCCTTCATTACCATATCCAGCTCCGACATACGTCTCTCCTTAATCTTGGTGAAAAAAACCTATCAAATAATTGATGGACTCCTGCAGACAAAATCAAAATGACATGCTTACAGGAAATATTAATTACCAAAAAATGTTCACTGAACTTAAAGATTTAACACCAAAGAACAATAACTGCAAGACACAAAATACAGTCTATGAAATATATTGCAAAGCATCCACTATATAGTTGCTATGTAGGCAAATTGTCCCAGTACCCAAATAAAAAAATGTATCAACGCTCCGTTGACTTCAAAAGAATATTAAACTCTCCAGAAACTACACCAAATATAATCAACAAATCAACGCAATATTTCATAGATCGCACACATCATTTGCACTTCAAACTAATACTCCTTCAATGTACTCCAAAATCCTCTTAATGTCACCCTTTTATCAAATTCTATTTCATTTCCAATACAGATTACACGACGGTTTTTATAAAAGTCAAACAAATAACAAGCAATTTTGTAAAAACGTCAAACGAATTTTTGTTTAAAAATAATTTATACAAACGTAGTAGTTTTACAAAAAAGTAATTGATTTTAGACCAATATCATTACTAATACACTTACACCAAAAATTGAGCTATTATCGTTTTCGCATTCCATAATCGGGGTCCAGAATTTAAAGACCTATACACCGCATTGCGGTGAATTTTCAGTCTGGCATATTTTAAGAACATCAAGATTTGACCCTAAGGCCAAACAATCATAGCTAAGCTTAGCAAATGATTTACTTTTAGAAAAATCTTTACAATCTTTTACACAACATCCTTCTCCTGAAAGCTGTGAACAAGGATTTTAACCAACCAATTATCCATGAATCAAGACAGTTTTGGGACTGACTATCAAGCAAGCAAAATATGCACAATGAACATACCTGACTGTTACATAATCCAATGGTAAAATTTCGAAGTCAAAATTTCTTGAAGTCCAGCGGGAAATTGCTCACAAAATTTGAAGTAGAAATTTAATTATGGAAAGGAAGTAACAAGTAAACCTAAAGGTTTTATGAGACAAGTAAACCTAAAGGTGTTGATTTTGGCCTTCCGTTGCTATGTTTATCCTCTAGTTTCAGAATTAAAATATTCGTAGAAATTCTTTGATCTTATTTTTACTTTGTTTCATATTATTTTTACCACTTAAATTTAATTAAAGAATATGGTTCAACTTAAAAAATTAAAGCTATTTTCATAAAATTTTAAATTATAAAAATGAATAATTAAACTAAAAGCAAAGAAATTCTTTACATACCTTAAATCCTTTATACCATTCTTTAATTGTCGTTTCGTCATATCGTGTATGTGTTTTAAGGAATTCCATATCTTCTTTTGTTAAACGATCTTTACTTCCCAGACAACCCATGATTTATTTATTCTGAAAAAATTAAGATAGAGCAAATTAGTTATGCCATTTGTATTAATTTATATAAGAGTCATGCAACTCAACGGTTTTAAACTGTGATACACATCCCAGTGATGGTATGTAGACGGTTTTACACTTTTAACATGTTGAAATGGTCTTGCCGAGAATTTATTTCCCAACAACAACAAATTGCATGTGTAAAATAATAAATATCAGAATACCAAATATTACCAAATACTTTACAGGAAACATATTTCCATATTGACAACTAGGAAAAATTTATCAGAAACTGACAGCTAGACTTAGAGATAGAGTGATGATTAAGTTTCATCTTCTAAATATCATCGCAATGGTGGGGAAGTGGATAAAGTGTCTCCCAACAGATTTGAGTTCAAATCCCAACCGAATCACGTAAAAGAGAAAAACAGTGTTTTTCTCTGAGATGCTTCCAACCCATAAATTTGAATTGAAAAATTCAAATTACTTCCTTAGTTACTTAAGTTCAATTGCTCAAAAATTCTGAATCACTTTATATACAAAGTTTGAACGAAACTGAAAGTTATGATTGAAAGTTATTGAAGTTTCAAATAAACAGTTGTTCGAGGCGACCACCATTCACTTCAAGTGAACACGGATCATATGCCAGACTTTCATTCAGATCCCATAAGTTAAAAATTATTTTGTCCGGAAAACTTTCTTTTCCATGGATCAACGCAATCAATACAACTTGTAGTCTTTTTTTCATATATCTTTCTTAACCCTGTTCTCAATGATTTTGTTTTCATCGATTTCGTTTTCATTTTGATATCTTGTTGATTCACTTTTTTGTTATATGTACATGAACATTTTGTATTTGAAAGACAGTCGATCGGAATTAAATGAAAACGTCGGTTGGAGTTACTTCTTGGAGTTTTTTTGTTGTAATTATTAAAACGCCTAGGTTGATTCATTTTCTTTTGTATTTTTTTTTGTTAAAATTCCCAATCAAGTGTCGTGTTAGTGAGTGCTATAATATAAGTGTCGTGTTAGTGAGTGTTATAACCACAATTTCAAATTGTGTGAAGTACAGCAATCTATCGAGAAAAAAAAATTATATACCCCAAATTTTGTTTTTTCTTTTGTCTTAGACCATCCTCTGTCTAAATATCGAATACAAATTTTTGGTGTACGTCTATGTGTAGGTGCGTGGTTTAAGTCGTGGGTGACATTCCTGCGTAGGATCTTGATGAAACTTTGGAAAATGATCCAGCTTCACTTGAAAATGGAAGATCTGGATTCACTTCAAATTTCGACAAAATGGCGGGGGTCTCCCGAACACATCTAAGTTTAAATCTTCAATAACTTCTAATCCCGGTTTATTATCTTATGGAAACTTGGCATATAAGGTTTTAGTATTGTTTTCAATATTTTTGCATGCCAACTTACGGTTGTGCACTTTCGGTGAAAAAGTTTTTTTCCAGGTGTTTATCCCTGCTGTAGCCTACAATTTACCGATCGATTTTCATGAAACGTTGGTAAAAGCTTTTAAGTTACATCAGAAAGATTATGTCAGCTTTTGGAGTACATTGAATAAAGGGTTGGAGGGTCCACCATGGAACAGGTGGTTTTTTCCACCATGTTTTTTATGTTTGTTTTGATCATACAGTTCGTGAATGAATTTTGATGACATTTTGGAAAAAGATGCAAATGTGTATGGCAAGGAGCTGAATAGTTTTTGAGCGATACTGAACAAAGTAGTGGGGCTCCCGAGCATCTGTTTTTTTGAAAGCTCAATAACATCTGTACGAGATAATCGAATTGGATGAACCTTGGTACATAAATTACAAGAGGGACTCGCGACTGTTAAGGTCGATTTTTATATTGCACTAGAAATTGTTTATTGAAATTAAACTACAGTTGATATCCAAAATTCTAAGTTCTAGATTTAGCGGTTTAAATTTCTTTTTCTAGTACCCAACTTAAAAAATCTACTTTCGAAGTTTGTTCATTGCATCTAATACGTTTCTTTCGTCACCAGTGATAAAAAAAACCGATACAAATTACTTTCGTATCTAGTGACGAAAGCAATTTTTTAAAAGTCATTTGTTTTCTAATTTCTTAACTACAATAAACCATCCTAGAATACTCGTTTTATTTTATTTTAGAGGAGGATAAAAATCAGGAGAATCAATTGATTGAATGAAATAATTTTGTTGTGTTAATTTATCTCTCTTGGGAAGGTGATGGTAATTTATTTTAGAATTATTTACGGACAATATACATTAAAAATGTAAAAAAATAATAGTTAATTATATAATATTCTTATATTCTTTTTAAATAGTATGGTAACAAACAGTACAAAGATATTTAAAAAAAAATTATTTAACCAATGTATGTATAAGACTTTGTAGTGTAAATAGAATAAAAATATAACTATAAATATAACTAAAATATAAATATAAAATATAAATATAAAATATGAAAATAATTATATACATATGTATAAAGTTCACGATTTCTTTGTACGAAAAAATCAACCAGGCTTTTAACTAAGGACGGGTTTGTTTATGACATAGAAATTAGATAATTTATTCATATTAAGTCATCTACTTTTTAATAGAAATATAAATATGCATTTAAAGATTTCAATTTTTAAGAGTGTATGTTTTAAAATGTGAATTGTATGTAATTATATATGAAAATGTTTAATAATTAATAATAATTTTGAAAAAGGTAGCAGAAAAAAAGTACAGTATATTGCTCGCCGAAAATCATATTTAGAATCACGCGACCATTACCAACCTCGGCTATCGCCTCGGCTGGTTAGCTGTCTCCTTATTTCAAAATATGTTGTTTTCGGCATCGTTGATGAATATACTAATCTTTTATTGCAAAAATAAAAACAATCCCCTACTACAAAAGTTTTTGTGATTTTACCAAAGAAAGAATAAAAATGAAATAACAAAAAGCTTCAACCTTCAAAAGCTTCAACGATTTAATGGTTTGATATTTTTAATTTATTTAGATTCCCTGAACTTTCAGATGGAGTTAAAGGCCGACAATGAACCTACTATAGAACAATTAGTGGTTGAAATAATTCAATTTAGTATTCAACAATGGGAATTTCTTATTTAATTTTAAAAACGATAGCTTAGTTTCTAAGCAATATTAGTATATCTATTCCGGGACGTTGTAGAATACGAATTGAGACAAAATTATAGCAATTTTTTCGTAACTAGTATTTCGTGATGCGGAAAATTACAAATTCTTATAAGAAAATATTTTTATATTTCATTTATTTAAGTTTTTATCAAACCTACATTCAAAAGGAAATATGTACCGGCATACGCGACTACATAGCAAATTATTTACATAAAGTTTGATTATATAAATATACCGATTTTGAATTTAAAAAATAACTTTTACTTTTAAGCTTTCTTCGCTCATTTTCAACTTTTTTTCATACTGCCGTCAAATGAAATTAAAAAAAACCAATTACCTTTTTCGATGATACTTTTACAAAGTAATCAATTTAAAAATATCAAAAAGCTTTAAGAATCTTTTATTTAAATTATTTTTTTTGTGATTTCTTTTCCTTTCAAGACTATACACAAAGAATTTTTTTTTATTATTATTCCGGAAATTCAAAATATTACGATTCTGTGAATAAAAATATGAAATTGGTAAAAATAAGTTGAATTGGTTGGTTAGTTGATTCGTTGGTTTGATTGGTGATACGTACACGGCACACGTTAGGTAGAAGAAAATACATTAATTTAAAATTTCATATGTTTTCTACTAAAAATAGTATTGCTATACCATTTGATTGAAATGAAAAATAATAACAAAAAAAAAACAAATCGTGATAATAAAAATATGTTCGTCATTGTTGAATTTTATGATAACTTCCTCATTTCCGCAGTTTTCATTCCGTTCTAAATCGTTTTTCAATTATTTTAATTTTATTTATTTTTAATATGTTTTACTGTTATGAATATACTATTTATATGTATATTCAACATATAATTGGATTTTGTTTTTGTTCGAATTGTTAACCCTTACGCAACGACTAGTTTTTATAATTGTAGTATAATGTTTTACACTTGTCATAGGCGGCTGTTTTTCTTGGATCAAAAACCAATGGCTAAAGATGAATACATTACAACAATATCTACATAAATTGCCATTCTTTGAGAATCATTATAGATTTATTTTTACAGCCCCAAGAAATATTGGCAACGTTGCTGCATAGGCTAACTCCACTATAAGTTCTAAGCATATCGTGCTCTGAAAATTTATTGAGCTTACATCCATTTCACACATCAGTTGATGCTGTTGCCATAAATTTTTCTTAGTTATAGTTGAATTACAACGAACATTATTTTACCCTGTGTGGTAAACCAAAAGATGAAATGCAGATTAATTGTGATCTCTTTGAAAAAGAGTTTCAAGTTATTGAAATTTTAGGAAAAACAGACTTTCGATAGACCTTTGCTCAAAACCTCTAACACAACGGACCGTACAATTCCTGATTATATATCAAAATTTCATCAAAACCCTCCCATGAACGAAGACCAAAGCGAATGATCCAAAGTTTTGTTATTAAATATAAAAGGTGGAAAAATATAAATTTCAAGCAAAAAACTGAAAGTGAGTTGACATTTCATTCTTTTTAAGAAGTTTTGTAGTTCTATCAAAATTGCTTATCAAAAGTTGAATTTATTGAAATTCAAATAAACATATCCTGGCTCGACAGGCCTGTGGTGAGGTCAATAAAGTTGAAAAATTAATCAATTACTTCGGTTTAAAAAACCTAAGTATTACATGCTCGATCCAAAAGTGAAATTCTTGCACCCAATTTTTTTGGCATTTCTTGACGTTTAGGACCTACTGATTCTAAAACAGCAAAAAAAAAATTACAAAAAACAAATGTTTACGGGAAGTGAAAAATCGGAAGTTGGGATGCAGAACTGTTGTGAACCGTACTAAATGTTTATGTATCCAGCTTCATAAAATTCGATTATCAGGTACAGATGTTATTGAGATTTCAAAAAAACTCGTGCTCGGGGGACCCCACACCACTTTGTTCACTATCGCTCAAAAACTAATCAGTTCCCTGCCACACATATTTGCATATTCTTCCAAAGTGTCATCGAAATTCATTCACGAACGCATGTTGTATG
>CAVNZG010000404.1:0-29933 GCA_963693315.1 Diogma glabrata | reverse complement strand
CATAAAATTTTCTAAAAATATTGCCACATAAAACTATCCTTGTTTTAATGGATAAAATTACGGGCTAACTTTACTGTCGACTGTCGTGATAGAAAAAACGGGCTGAGAGTAGCATATAGTAAAAACAAAATTAAGTGAAGTAGTTGAAATGATTGTTTTGTTGCAGGTTTTTAGAGGAATCATTTTAAAATAGGTTATTTGAATAAAAATTAGTTTTAACTGAAAATTTAATTTAATTAATGAATAATTTTAAATAGCATTGTTTCGTAATAAAACTCAAATAAACTATCATGATATTATAAAGTTTTCTAATCATATATATAATACACAAGCTACAAAAAAGCGTAGCCATATCATAGGAAAGAGGAGAATACGGAAGGGAAAGGATAGAATACAAAGAAATATAAAAAATCCCAGCGGCAGGTATATCCGCTAGAAATAGGTAGATTTCGGGGTCAGACGGTTTTGTGTCCAAATAAAATTAGATAAGTCAGATTAGTTTAAATAAAAAATATAAGTAGAAACAGAATAATTCAAAAAAATTATCGAACCAAATTAAATACATTATCCGAACTAACTCCATCAATACAATTTCGGAACAGTTTTATTTAAGTTGGTTTAAACTACTTTTAATAACATATTAAATCCACCAAAGATCAAATGAACTACGTCACAACTACAATTATACCATCACACATAATTTATAAGATTATCAAACAATTTTATTTAAAAATCATCTTTTGTTGTTGTGTTTTTTTGTTCTTATTTAATCTTTTTTCAAACGGTTACTTAGTAAAAAAAATAAAAACAAAAGAGATTTTGATAATTTTTCTATGGTATTAAATGGGTTGATATTTTTCTTGTAAGGGTTGCATTATAATGCTTATAAAAATGGAACCTTTTGGGTTAGAAAGCTGAAATTTTTTGAGGCTATAGTTGAAAAATATGTTTAAAAGCTAAGATGAATTTAAATAACATAAACTGAAACGTGATGAAAGCATTGCTTTTTGCGTTTGTTTTCATTTCAACAGCCGTAGGGTCTCAACCGTTAAACTTAAACTATTATTTTTGAAAATTTTGGAAAGATTTATATTTTAAATACGTGAAAAAAAGTTTTCAAATATGAGCTTGGCCATTTCAGCTAGATCAAGGGCAGCAAAGTTTAGTAAATTTTTAAAACAGCTGATTCTTGAGGAACCTGAAACGCCAAAGTAGTCATCTAGATAAAAATGATAAAAAAAGGTTCAAATATTCAATATTTTTAAATTTTATTAAAATATTATTATTCAAACGGAAGTTATAGCGCCCTAGATTTTTCGACTTTTTAGGCTCTAGCCGCTTAACCGGTACCCGGATATGGCCAGTTCACGAACTTGTCCAAGACATTATTTGCCGAAACATACACAGAAAATTATTTTGGTGTAGGTCGAAAAATGCGACCGTGAGAGTGCCGCTAAATTCCGTTATACCTCATATCGTTATATATATATATATATATATATATATATATATATATATATATATATATATATATATATATATATATATATATATATATATATATATATAATTTTTTTTTTTTTTGTTTTTCCATCTCCGCTTATCACATATAGCCGTTTGGCATCAAAATTTTTCCGAAATTCCGAGATGAAGCCCATTGCAATAGGTAGATTTTTATATGAAATCTACCTAAAAGCCCATTGCAATAGGTAGATTTTTATATGAAATCTACCTAAAATTAAACGACGATTAAAATAAACGAAACGAACTTTGAATATCTTTAAATTTTATTTTATTACATTTCATATCAGTTTCAGTTTATGCTTTGCTTGAACTAGACGTTGCAATCAGGATTTATGTTATTAATTTATGAACAAATATTTTGTGCAAGGGCACAGGGGTCCCCTAGTATTATTACAATATGAAACTATCCTTGTTTTACGGGATAGAGTTACAGGCTAACTTCACAAAAGTGTGAAAATGAGGAGGGGTAAAAACACTATTTAAAACGTGGTCAAATGGGGTGTCATTTGAAAGAACACCTAATTTAAAAATGATTGAAATTTTTTTTAGAATTTTGCGGTGCACAGTTTTTGAGTTATTGTCAAAAAAGTTCAACTTTCAGACCGATCCGCCCCCTAAGTTTCGACGATGATTTACATAAAAATTTGAAAAAATTCACAGAGACAGGAAGATTGGTAAATTTTGAATGAATATCGTAAAAAAACCGTAAAAAAACTTAAACAAACCATCACAATGGTTTTCAACGTTTCAATCGTTTTCAACGATAAATCACTTAGAAACCATTTTAGCCAGGTTATCCATTTAATTTTGATTTATAAATTGTGATAACTTATAATGTGTCCAATAAATGTGTCCTATTGGTTCAAAAAGGATCTATTCTATTTTTAAAATTTTTGAGTTATTACGCAAAATAAAATTTCAACAATATGTGTGTATTTCTTTTTTTTAATCGAATCAATATGTTGAGCATTGAATACCATCACCACAATTACTCAATAGCTTTGAATATTCCTATAGATATTATATTAACCGTTTTCTTTTACGGTACATTATTAAGTTTGCAAGAATGATTCTTTAACGACCAGGTCTGAAAACATATATACTGAATAATGTATAGGAAAAGTGGTCTCCGTCAATAATGTGGCACCCTTGAGTTCTGTTCTATTCCAAAATTATGTCTCTATTCCAAAATTATTTCTAAAATATCAGCTTAAACTTACTACCTAATATGTTTTACATTTCAAACAAATTAATTGCAAACACCTAAGGAAACTAATAAACAATCAAATCACCATGTTTGTAAATAATCTCAAATTAATTTTTTTTCCTTTATCTTGAAACTCGTAAATTGGAATGGATCGTTTTCGAATGGACACATAAATAATTACTGTGGAATAAAATGGTAGTTATGCAATTACTATAGTTTTGCAAATTTTTATAGGTAGATACATACTCATCCTGTTTGTTTTCAGTTTTATAATATTAATGATAAAATTTTAATAAGACAAAAATATTTAATAACATTGCAATATTGCAATAAAGAAATCATTTGTCAAATACATAAGTGTATTGCTTTGGCAAAATAAAAAAAAAATTGAATTTATTTTAATCAAATCCATTTCTTAATTGTGATACATAAGAAGATATGGACTAATTGGACAAAATCTGGGATTAATTTCCATTTAGTCAATTATATGATGGATATGATTCCGGATCTTGGACATCTGTCCAATATGACGAATTTAAAAGGATGGATTGTACACATTGTACAAAACCCGGGCATCATTCGATTTTTGTCCGTTGTCTGGAGTAAAACGTACCTCTAATAATTTAGAATTGTAATTTTTTTTTTTTAATAAAATGTGCTGTGTAGTAGGCATTACAATATGTGTCACAACAACACATAAAAACCTTTTAAGACTAAGGTCTCACAACAACATGCGTTTTAAGGATGTTAATGAACGCAATTCTGTTTTTTTTTTGTTTTTTCTAATATTTTTTGTTAAATAATGGATAACTAAACCATAAATCCTATCACATATAAAATATGACATAGGCCAATATTTCGTGATAGGATAGGGAAACTAAAAATAAAATAAGAGATAAAAAGCAAATTTGTTTTAAAAATTTACAGGAACAAAACTAAAATTGGTTTGCCAATAGTCCAGCTAATAGCATAATCCTTGATTATGGGACGCAGTTTATTTTTCAATGATTAAAGCTCAGATATATAGTTATATGAAGGCTCGTTTCTTCGAGCAAGCTACAGCGTTCCATTGTAAGTTAAAATTACATAATACCAATTTTCACGAACTTTACATTTATGTATTTTAATTTTATTGAAAAACAGTTTCGCAATTTTTAGAATAACCCAATTTTAAAAAGCAGAAAACTTTGGAAACAAGGTTCATAAAACGATAGGAGATGCAGTGTTGCTTTTAATAGATAATGGAAAACAGAAGTTGAAACATCTTTTATCCAGATTATTGCCTAAAACTTTGTTTTTATCTAAAGAAAACCTAGCATTTCGTGGATATGATGAAGGAAAAAGCCTTTAAATAAAGGCAATTTCTTAGAACTAATCAAACTACTGTCAAAGTATGATGTTGTATTAAAAGAACACATCTTGAATTAAATATTAAAAAAAATATAAATATTTTGGAATTTTTTTTTTTTTTTTTTTTTTTAAATGTGTTGTGTAATAGGGTTTAGAATATGTGTCACAACAACACATAAATACCTTTTAAGACCTAGGTCTAGACCTGGGTCCCACAACAACTGGCGTTCTAAGGTGTAGATTAACGCTTTTTTTAAACATCTGTGGGTTGAAGCCACCTGAGACTAAGTGTTCCGGCAAACTATTCCATTTGTACGCAGTTCGGACAAAGAAGTCTCTCTGCGATGTTTGATAGCACATCTGACATTTCACATATTGATCTAATGTCAGAAGTGATTCGTTATGTGAAAATTGATGATAGAAAAGTGGAAATCAAAGAAGTACAGGAATACCTCGCATAGTACGGCTTCGATTAGTTCGGTTTCACTATAGTACGGTTTTAAATTTTCAAAAAAAAAACATAAATGAAAAGAAAAAAAATTCTAGGGAAAAATTATTCTTAAAAAAAATAATATGTACATAATACATATATAAAATTATTTTTATAAGCAAAACTCAGACAACGATGACTGTGCTGAAATGTCTGCAGAGATTTAACGGCTGAACAGCTTTCAAAAATTATTGGAATGGTCGAAAAAGTTTCAGGTTATATTATGGAAGCTGATCCTAATATCGAACATAGCATTACAATTAGTCGAACAATAAACAATAAAGGGTAGCGAAAATCCGAAATTCTACATCCACGCCGTGCTACCTCGGTAACGCTAACAGAATTAGGTTGGTATAGTTGAGAGGGGCAGAGTAGATGCTGCTTATACTCAATGATTACCATGGCGAGTCATTGGTGCCATAAAATCAATGCAACTCAAGCGTCTGTTCTCCATGTTAGGGGCGACTTGCAGCGGGCGTCTGTCTTGGATCAAGCGGCTCGCTATATAAACGTGTAAAAAGATTGTTTCTGGTGACCTTAAGATGCAGAACGAACCCATTCACGAAAATTTAGGTTGGGCGAAGAGCTAACACCCCATTTCTGTATAAAAACTATTGTCATGAATTCTGTACACAGGCCTTGGAATATCTCGGATTCATTATTAGAACGACCTCGGAAAGTGTACCCGGACTACGATTTAAAAATGGGAACCTGGAACGTGCTAAGCCTTACAAGACCAGGAGATCTCTTAAAACTCACTCAACAAGTCGAGAGCAACACACTGGATATAGTGGCATTACAAGAACTAAGACGGCCAGATAGTGGAATCCATGAAACAGCAAAAGGGTACACTCTTTATTATTGCGGTCATCAAAACGGAGGAGAATTTGGAGTTGGCTTTCTTATACACCGTCGCGTGAATCAGCATGTTATCGACTTCTGTCCAATTAATATGCGGTTATGCACACTGCGAATCCGCACGCAAAAATTCAATGTAACGATCGTCAATATTCATGCACCTACTGAAGATAAAACAGATGATGTTAAAGACCCGTTCTTCCTAGAACTCGAAGAAGTCATCAATGACATCCCGCGGTAGGTACGATATAAAAAAAAACTCACAACATCGGGATCAAATTGTAGAATAGTAATCGAAGGGTCAGTTTCTGATCCTTTCGATATAACATCAGGTGTTCGACAAGGTGATGCACTCGCGCTCGTTCTATTTAATTTGGCGCTGGAGTACGCGATAAGAAAAAGCCGAATTGAGACACAAAACTAAAGAAACAACATCTAAGAACATACCTCCCGGAAATCTGGATACTGGCAACTATGAAGTCTATGAATAACATCGTCAAACGACATGCAGACAGATATCAAAGCCGGTGTCTCAGCCGCATAAAGAGTTTTCTACGCATACTCAAAACTTCTGCGATCAAAACATCTTTCGCGATCGTGTAAACTCACACTTTACAAAGTATTAATCTGAACTGTGCTTACTTTTGGAAGTGAAAGCTGGACACTGACTTCCTCTGATTGTAGAATTTTATCAACATTCGAGAGGAAGATCATACGAACAATTTATGGTCTATGCAAAGTTGTTGAAAATCAGTATAGAATCCGAATGAATCATGAAATCAGACAGCTTCTTGGAGGCTGCGATGTAATCGGATTCATTAAATCCAACCGGATTAGATGGTTTGGTCATGTAGGAAGGGCTCCATTGGATAGAATGATAAAAAAAAGCGTCCCAACAACAAGCAGCTGGTGTTTGTCGAAGAAGAAGACCTAGACAACGCTGGCGTGATGACATCATCCAAGACCTTCGTGATATAGGATGTCGAAACTGGGGTCAACTGGTCATGGAACGAGATGATTGGAAGCTGATTGCACAGACGCAAAATTCCTCCATGGGATGTAAACGCCAGAGAGAAATAAACATTGCTACAAAGAATTGTTGAGGAGAAACCACCAAAACTGATCCAGACATCGTTATTGCAATTTTTTGGCAAAAAAAAAATTAATTAAAACATTAGAATTTAAGTGAATTGTGTGAATTTTGTTTATCTAGTTGTTTTAACCATTTTAAATTAACTTGTTTTTGTTTGTTTAGTTATTTTTAATAAATATATGTACATTTGAATATATTGCTCTCGTTTTCTTTATTAAAAAAAAGGAAAAAACAAATTGTATGGAACAAATTATCGTTTTTTGTATGTAGTAGTTGTAGTTCCTCGATTAGTACCGGTTTCAAATAGTACGGCTAAATGGTGGAACCGATTAACCGTACTATGCGAGGTATTCCTGTATTCCTTGGACTTTTTCCTTTACATGGAAAAAAAGCCGCTGCTTTAAGCGATGAAATTCTTAAAAATCTTGAAAATGACGGTTTAGATGTTATGAATTGTCGATCCCAAGGTTATGATAATGCAGATGTTATGAGTGGTATACATGAAGGAGTGCAAGCTATTATTAAAGCAAAAAACAACAAAGAAATATTTGGTGGTGTATAGATCATTCAATTAATTTACGTGACCAACACTCATTTGCACAAAATGTAGCTTTTGTAACATTTTTCAGACCAGTAGAATTTTTACATTTTTTCTGCTTCGACTAGCTGCTGGGAAGTGCTTGTTAAACACAGCAAAGCAACTTTTAATAGACTCTCAACAACGCGTTGGGATGCTCATTATGCTTCAGTTAAAGTATTGGATGAAAATTTTAATGGGATTGTGGCTGCAATTGAGAAATTAACCTTATGCGTGGTGATTGTGTATGATTTTACATTTCTTTGCTATCTTTTGTTTTGGAATGATGTTTTAAGACGAATAAATTGTGCTTGGATTGAATTGCAAAGCACAAGCTTGAATATTGATCAATTAGTTATAAAAATACAGTCACTTCGTCTTTATATTGAAACCTAGTCATATTGTAGAAGAGGCAATAGATTTTGCTGTGAAAAAATCGGAGTACTACGACGATTCAATGTTGAACTCCGAACAAGTTAAAGTTTGTCCAAGATGTAGCTTCATTGTTCGAGGTTGTGCTGACAAACACTGGGCTTTTGGCGAACAGTGAAGAGTTGGAGTTATCTGAATCAAAATTTACCGGTTTTTATGATGAGGTATCAGAAACAGAACTCGTCATAGAGGTTGAGAAGGCATTTAAAAGCGGCAATGTAACAGTTTCTAACTGGGTGTGCCTAAAGACATTTTGAAATTGATCGTGGAATGGGATTTTACAAAATCTCTTCCGAATCTTATAGTCGCACTAAAGTTATTTATGACTATTTGCGTATCAGTGGCTTCTAGTGAGAGGAGTTTCAGCAAATTAAAATTAATTAAATATTACATGCTGGCAACAATGACCCAAACGAGGCTTAACAATTTTGGCATATTAACAATAGAACATGAGGCAACACAAAATATAAATTTTGAAGATGTGATTTCTAAGTTTGCAGCTGTTAAAGCTAGAAAGAAGAGATTGAAATAAGGTGACCAGACGTCCCGATTTTGGCGGGACAGTCCCGATTTTTAACAATTTGTCCCGCGTTCCGCTTCATTTTAAAAATGTCACGATTTAAAAAAAACAGAATTTCGTTATTTAAATGAAAAAAGAATTTCGTTACTCAAAGTTATATTTAGGCAATCTATTTATGCCAACAAAAATAGTAACCTGCTTCCGAAGAATGAAATAATACTATACATAATTTTTTTATTTATTATATTTGTACGTTGCACTTTTCTTGTATTTAAAAAAAATATATTACAATATTGGGGATTTTTTGAGATCAATTTAACTCAAGTAAGTAAAGAAGTAATTAAAATGTTTTCAATTTAAAGGTACGGTTGGAAGTTTCTCAGAAAAAACTCCACTTCGCATTTTTCGTATTTCGGATGAATTCAAACCTTCCTCCTCAGTGCCTGGTTCGAATCCTTAGGCCGACACGCTATCGATTACGCCGTTGAGTTGATAATAATTTCGAAGCTGAAACTTCTGCATCACTTATTTAATTTACTTAAGTTAAATTTTAAGTTGACTCCATATTATGGAAATGTTTTACATATTACAATATATATTTTTCGTTCTATGAAAATTTTTGTTGCTTTATACTAACCCCCTCCTCCCCCCCACACGTTTATTGGCTTTTTATTAAGTTTGACAGTTTTCATTCTTGGGGTGACACCACAATATCCGCCCCGGGTGCCACCCATGCTAGCTACGCCACTGGTCTCAAATAATTATATTTCAGTGTGTTTAGGGGATGGGTGTAAGGAGAGTAAAAACAAACCTTTTTGACCCAAATAAGTGGGGACTGGGGTGTCAGATGAAGGAGCACTTAATTTAAGAAACATTACATTTTTTTTAGAATTTTGCAATGCACAGTTTTTGTGTTATTAAATATTTTTAGTATGTACTCTCTCCACCCCCCTAGATTTCGACACTTGATTGACCGAAATATAATCAAATTTAAACCATTTACAAGCTGGTGTAATTGAATCTTTCTTGAGTTACCATAAACAGTTATGGATAAGATTTAACCTGAAGCAACATTTTTTGTGTGATTTTTGATCAATGTGTATATGTGATTGTAATTTGCTATTGGCATTTATTTTGTTATGCCAAAGACATTACAACACCACTTTTGTCAATTATTTTTGATATTGTGTTCTTTTACATTCACGGAACTCTAGGCGAGCGCATTTTATTCGCACTTGTCTGACTTCTTTGTATTCTACACCTAACCTAAGTTTTGAATGATTGTTGTTTTACTTTTTTTTGAAGATGTGACCATGGAGTCATAACCTGACATATAGACAGCTAAGTTCTTTACGCCATCCACTTGTTCAAGAACTAAAGAACTTTTTGAAAAAAAATCATTATTGAAAATAATGAAACAAAAATTTTAATAAATTTTTACTTTTTTATTAATCAACAAAAGGTCAATCAATAAAAGGTGAACAGAAAATTTTTCCAAAAATTCATCCCATTCATAAAAGTTAACATTCCAAAAATTAATGTTTTTTTCAGCTTTAGTCAGCTACCATATTGTGGAAATACTCGTAAAATCATAACTTGGTTTTAACCAAAAAAGGAATAAATATAAAATAATTTACATTTAGGATTTCAGTTTGCGCATGACTTTAACCAAAATTTTTCTACCGAAAATTTAATTTTTCATATACAAGATGTGTTTAGTCTAGAGATGGGTCAATAGATTTTTCCAATTGTTGATATAATAATGAATAATATTATAAATAATTTAAAATATTTTGTTTGGGTTTGGAGATCCCTTTTTTTCGTGTGGATTGGAACAATTTTACTTGTTGTCCCTGATTTATAGTAAGAACGACCAAAATTTGGACAAACCAACTAATAAACGACTCACACGATCTGAAACCAAAACTTAAAACCCATAATACATTTACTTGTTTGGTATTTAATAATATCTGAAACGTGAGTATAAAAAATTACTCTTATATATAAACGAAGGAGGCTGTATATACCAAATACCATGATGGGAGAAATTACAATATAAATATATAAATAAACATTTATCTCTCTTAAATATTTACTATTACTCGCTTTACTTTATTTTTAATACATCAAACACAAGAGGATAGCATAGAAATTGGAATGAGAGTTGGAAACTCCAGGGGCTGCTTCTTCGGTCAAGGGCAACACAAGGTGAGTTTTTTTCTCTAATATTCGTTCAACATTCGTAATTTCTCGTTTGTTTTTCATTTTTTTTTTCTAGCATATATCGAAATAACAAAAATAAAAATTGAAAATGAAAATGGGAGAAAACATCAAAAAGGTGATGATGATGAAAATGCGATGATCAAATTGAGATAAATATAGTCATTTACAAAAAAAAATATATATACTAAAAGTGTAATCAACCGAAGTTGCTATTTAAATTTGAATTCAAAGATTTCAAAGTCAGTAAATTATATGGTTGAAAATTAAATTTCATTATAACAAAGAAGCGTCATAAACAGGTAGCAGCATTAAGAAAATTGAAAAGCAAACACAATTACCTGAAAATTGAAATTCAATTAAATATTGTTTTCTCCATTTGTGATTTTTTTTTGTATTTTAATTATTTCGCTTTTGTTATTGATGTTATAACGATAAAAGTGATATTATTACCGATAAAACGCTGTGGGTTGAAATAATAGTATTTGTTTGATGTATAAAAAATCTGGAGTAGCAAATGGGGATTGATGATTGGATTTTATTGTCTTTTTATTATAACGTAGGCCATGTTTCTAATGAAATAAAGACATCGATAAACTTACATTACAAAGAGCTGCTGACACGATTTTAATTTGATATTAATGAATTTTTTGATTTCATATAAACGATTTCGCTATGAACTTGTTCATTTTCATTTTGAATGCCATCTATTAGATGATTTCCAGGAATGCAAAAGGAGCTGCAAAAAGAAGAAGTTATAAGACAAATATTTTCCAAAACATAAAACGGAGTTAACTGTATATGCTAAAATAAACATATCCGTAGTGGTAGGTAACTACATACCCTCAATTTTAAGTATCACCAAACATGTAAAATCTACACATTACTGTTTTATTCGACTTTTGCACGAGCTTAAAAGAAACCTTACACACTAAAGAAGTAAAATTTAAATATCTGCGCGTTTTAACATTATTTTTTATAAAACAAAAATACATCAATTACATTTTAATTACAATTTAATTTTTCATAAAAATTCAACTTAAAGTTTTCTTGCAAAGAGGGATGTTAAAGCAAATTTTATCATATGTAACACTTGTGGGGATAACTTTAACCGATAAGCAGCATTTATCATCAGCATCGGGAGACAAAACAGCCTTCACAATGCCTGGGAGGCCATGAAATGAAATGAAAAACAACTTAAATATCTAAATGAGTATTAGATGGGTTCGGATACCATTTTAGTAAATTTAAGTGAAGCCAAACGGCCGTTAAACGAACATTATGAGCATGAAAAATCGTATACTATGCTAAAGGATCATACTATACCTATAAATTCACTAAAATCGTTAGCATATAAACCAAAGGTAGAGTTTGGATTTAAAAGTCACGAGATGGACGTCAACGCCAAGAAGGTTGAAGAAAATGTTCACGAGTCTACGAAGCCTTTGACGAGGTCTAACTTTGAGATCAATTTGCTTAGCAGTATGTGAGGTTACCACAGATACGACTAACCACATCAGTGAACATAAAATAGATAAGCGTCAGAGAAATTTTAAAGAATACGTTCAAGCAGCCTATGCTGTGAACGGAAATTACCAAAAACCAGCAAAAAAGGCTTAGTTGTGAATTAAACACCCAGTATGACCATTAGATACAGATGCACAGTATCCATGAGCCAAGATCATCAGTCAGATAAATACGAAAACGAAGAGATACTCATGCACCGAGTTGATATTAGCCACTAAACTTCTAATATTTGTAAAACTGATCGACAGTTTTACCATGTAAAAGAGGATGAAAAAAATGGAAGAAAAACAATTAATGAGAGAAAAACAATTGAGTGTTATCAGAGTTCAATGCCGAAACTTCTCTTGAAATATCTAGTGTGCGCAAGCAACATCTTAAATATCGTCTAAATAACGTTAGAATCGTAGAAAGCTTAAGTCATCAAGCTCAGTTTCTTGTGGTAGATAGTTTACAAATTGTAATAATTCCTATCTTAAAAATCTACCAATTGAATCATACGAAAATGCAACACGGCACATATTAATTTGATTAGATAACTGGAAATTTGGTTTGCCGCTGGAGGTACGAGAACAAAGTTGAAAGACCTGACAAAAACTCGCATTGGTTGGGAGATCTGTGGGTTTTTCCAGACGGTCGTTTTTTACCGTTCATAGTAAAGAGACTCAAAACGTAGTACTTGATGCTCTGCCACGTATTTATGACGCCACGTTTGAGGAATTTGCCAAAGCACTCGCTCATCATGACGGCATTGTAAAGCTCAAAAAAGAGACTTATTGACACAAACACTACATAGATATGATAGCCAACGTACAACTGTCTCCCAAAGATTTTCTTATGGTGAAACAGTTGTACGGAAACCTATACATGTGGATAGAACCTAAAGCTGATCTAGTGCCTAACGATTTGTCAGTGTTAAAGTTTCGAATCCCAAAATCATTAACTACAGAATTGATCAAGGGATATCATGATAACTTGTATAGCTGCTCATGGTGGGGTGAAAAGTTGGTTGGTCTTCGTTGGGTATATTACTAGCCTGGCATGGCGTCACAACTTCATAACTATGTCGTGGCTTGTGATGTTTTCAAATTGCAAACAGTCAAAGGCAACAAACCAGACCTGGCGTCTTCCAATGCAATCTCGGTTTGTAGCTAATCGACCATGGCAGCGTTTTTATATTGATTTTTTAGCTCCGTATCCCAGATCAATTCAGGCATATGGTTCTTTTAATTGTCCTTGATCATCTGTCTAAATTTGTATCAGTCAAACCTCTTAGAAATGCAACTTCACCTTCAATGAATGCATTCTTGAGGAATAAAGACTTTTGAAGATATGGTGTTCCAAAGTAACTTCATAGCAAGAATTGTAGACAATAGCTTAGCAAATATTTTCAACATTTATTATCGGAATTTCATACATGTAAAAACTAGAGTTGACAGTCCTCGGATCAACGTATCGGAACAAGTGGATAGGTCGATACTGTCAGCTATTCAAACCTACAGAAAAGGTTTACACAACGCTTGGGCTTCTCTTCTGGGAAAGATAGCTTATGCACAACGTTCAGTAGTACATATAGTACAACTCAGCACTTCCATACTATACGTGGTATTTGGCCAACACCCAATTTCAGATGGCAAAACTTATACGAGATTACGAACTCTTCACAGTGTCAGTGAACCCATTGAGAAAGAGCTTGATCATACAGACCAACAGACCAATTAGCGATCGTTAGGTATGGCATAAAATAATACACGGACAGAGCATTTGAAAAATCTCAGCAACACTACAACCTACGAATGCGACCTCGTTTATTTGAGCAACAACAACGAGTCTTGGTACAAAAACATCTTTCAAGTGTTGTTGTGAATACATTTTCGGCTAAGCTGACTCCAAAGTTTTTACCAGCCATTTTAGAAAGTATGGTTGGTAATGACTTGTACAAATATAAGAACTTGGATGGTAAGTCTTTCCATGTTAAAGACTTTCCATGTTAAAGCTATTAAATCATAGTCGTCTTAATTATAGGTCCCTATTAACTTATTAACTTAGGTCCGTAATAATTTATTATTTTCTTTATTTTCTTTTATTTAAATTAATTTCGTTTTGTTTTTACTAAATCTTACTAAATCTTTTCTCTTAACTGTAATTTTTTTTTATTATTATTACTTTAATTTGTTTATTATACTGACCCTGGTTGGTCTAATAAATTATTCAATATGCCATATTAACTTGTTCCGTTCAGATGAGTGCCGCTTAAAACTTTTTTTTGTCTGCGGTTGTCTGACTGTGGTTTGCTTTAGTTTGCCCCCGTTATTCATTTCTAATTTCTTTACAAAATTTTTACGGTTTCTGAATAGCTCTCATCGTCTCCAATAGCAAATGTCTCTCATGTACCTGAATTTGAATTTCGGTACTTGAGGGCACTGTCTATGTTGTTTTTTTATTTTTTTTTGGGGAGGAACTGATGTGCGAAGAAGGAGTTAATGACTCAAATCTGCTATTAGTTCCACATACTATTGCTGGACACAGCTCTCAAGTATGGGACTTCATTTTATGGTCGTGGTAATCAGTATATTTATCCTTCATTACAATTGAACTTATTTAATCTGTCTATCTCCACTTGTACCTATCATATGACACATTTGTACAAACTTACCATCTTTGTATTGCGACTTTGGGTGGTCTTATCGTACTAAGACCCGGTGTGTCTCAACTGGAGGATTTATTCGAGACATGACAGGTAAAATGTCTGTTCAACAAACCTTTCGCGTCTGAGTGTTATTTCTTAACATCAATAATTTATTTTCAACATCTTTATTTTTCATCATTATACAATTTGCTACTAATGTGGTTATTTCGTTGTGAGCATTCATTTGGTCAATTCGTTGTCTTTTTCTTGGCATTTACGAGTTTGGTCTTCTTAATTAACTATCAAATAGTGTTACTTTACAACACCATTCTCATTTAATCAAGCTCTGTGACGACCAAAAAAGTCTATTAAATAGATATTTTCTTTTAAACTATAAGCCACACAGACCTCACAATATTCAAACTATAAATTTTTTCCACACAATAAATTTGTAATGTATGAGTAAAAATGTTTGCTGTTTGATAAATAAAAGCCACAAGCCAGATAGAATTTCTTTTTTAGAAAAAGTTCATGTGTAAAATCGCATCGTATTTTAAAGTCAGTTAAGTTTTAACTTCCATCAATTATTCTTGAGATTTCTGGCATTAAATAGAGAAAAGAATAGGTTTGACTTCCAAGTGAAAAAAATTAATTTAACTATAATAAGGTAACCATTATAATTCTCTGTTCAAAGTAAAAATTTTTGTAAAATAGTTTTGGAGCCCATCAGCTAGTTAGACTGAATTTTGTTAGATAACGCTAAAGTTAATATTGGCTAAATATATTTGGTGATTATAATTTTATGTATATAAGGACTCAAACTGTCAATTTATGTTTTAATAGAGGATAACAAAAAAAGAAATCAGAGTGTATAAAAAAAAATTTACCATAATTTCTTTTGATCTGACAGTGGTGGAGAAGAAGGGGAAATGGTTGTTTTGTTTGCTGGTTGATAAAAGAGGATTGGATTGATGGTGATTAAAAAGAAAGTTGAAAGGATAAATGGTAAATTGGAGATTTCTGTTGTTGTTATGGGAAACATATATTAAACGAGTATTAATAATTGTATACGTTTGTTGGATAATTGAAGTTAAGGATATATAGTCTGGTGATATTCTGTTTCAGATTAGCGATTTCTTCAATCAACAATTAAGGTAAGTCTTTTTTTACATTTTTTATTATTACATTTTATATTTATATTTGTATATTAACATAATAAGATTGGTTGAACCCAGCGTTTTAAATATAGATTTTTCCTGGGCCAGGGGTCAATTGATGGAATTTTTTTTATAATCCCGGTAGAAACACAAAACAGGTTTCTAATAATCTACTACAGAAATAAACAATAACGTGTAATCTAAAAGCATTTGATATATCCCCATCTAACTGTTACTTTTGCTACTACCGCCCACTTCTACCAATTTTCAAAACTAAACCAAAAACATATGTCCGGAGTTTCGTCAAAATCGTATGATACGACCTAAAATTATTAAAGTTTTAAATAAACAAGTATTCGGAAATCCCTTCCCCGTTTTGTCCAACTTCGCTCAAAATCTTTTCAGATCAAAAAAGTTATTGAAATCGGTCGAGCAGTTTTCATGTTTTCGTCGCACTTGACGGCCAGCAAGCCGAAAGATAGACAGACATTGTCATTTGTAAGGAGTCTATTATCATCGTTTTTTAGAACGAAGTAATTGTGGAATACGAAAAAAATGACTTTATATTTTGTATAATTCACATTTCTCAACGTAACTCTTATAATTTAAATCCCAACCTTTAATCTTTAACCTTGGTGTAATCATAAATAAATTATATTTTTTTTCTTTATTATTTCTTATCTGTAATTCATTTCCAAAAAGCTTCCCTCATAAACTAAAATTATATGTTCAAAAAACAACAAAATTGATGATAATAAAAATAAATGTCAGATCATTAAATTGACTGGAAAACACTTTTAACACAAGAAACAGTAACACTAGTAGTAGATAGAAGTGTAAATAAAATAGATATAAGGAAAGACGGAGATGGTAAATAGATCTAAAAAAAATTCTAGAAAAATCAAAGTTGGTAATAGTAACCAGCAATCTAATTTCTTTAAAGGAGCAACTGAAGCAGATTAACAATTTCTCTCGACGAAAGTTGTTTTTTCAATTCTTCAAATGCTAACTAGTAGAGGAACTGTAAAATTATTTTTTTAAGGCCCCCACTAAAAGAGGTTAATTAACCCCTAAAGCACAGTCAAGCATTATATCATTAGTACACTATTTAGAGGTAAATGGCATCTTTGAAATCAAGAACGGATTAAACTATTTAAATTGTCAATATGATTTTAAGCATTCAAAAATTTTACCAAGGGGTCACCAATTATGTCGTTTAGTTATATAATTTATAAGTTACACTACAGATTTGTGAATGCTATCAGATATCAGCTATAAGCTAGCTTTTTATATCAATTTCTTATCGCACTCAACACGCCACAAACACTACGTACCATCATTGTGTATAATGTCATGAAAAATCACTTGACAATCCCTGCACCAAGAACATTATGATTAAGATTTTATCGTTTTATCGATTTTTCCATCATTACAATTTCCTTTTATGTTTATTTTCATTTTCCTCTTAATTTGTTTCTTCTTCTTTTTCACAGTTTTTATCTAAATAATTTTAAGATTTTCAGAAAATTGTAAAGATTTTCCTGTTACATTTTAGTTTTTTTTTATTCGATTTATATTTTGTTTTTGTTTTTATTTCAATATTATAACAAGCGTTTAGTCGTTTGTTTTGTCGATTTTAATTAATGTCCTTAGTAATGTCATAAAATTTGAAACGATTTTTGCTTTTATTGTTTTTGAAATGGTTTTAGGACTTGTAGTAGTACCAGAAGCACCCTTTTTCTTGTTATTTTGGTAATAAGAGATTTACTTGTCGAAGTGAAACGATAATAGGATTATATTTAAAACAAAAGTGTTATGTTTCCATTATGATTTCTTTAATTTTTCCTTAATTAATATTTTTATATTTATAATTGGAGAAATAGAGTGAATCCAAAACATTAAATATTTTACTCCTTCCATTTTACAAAATTTTTAGAAAGAAAATCCTTTTAACAAAATAAAAATTGATACAAATGTACAGAATTTTTATACGAAAAAAAAAGGAAAATTTAGAACGAGAAACTTAAATCTTTTATATAATTATGAATATAAAAGATAAAAAGAGATGAAAGCTCAATATTAAATATCCCTGGCTGTAACCATGACAACGTTCTGGGTTTTCGAAGTGACGTCATTTATGTAATTTGGAATGAGTTTTGGTTGTATGAAAAAAATATTATGTGCATATATACTTTTTTTTCACGTTTTCTGTATATTTTCAATTCAAAAATATTATGTTGTCGTGATAAAACGAAAAGTGTAAAAGAGATAAAACATTAAAAGAAAATTGTGAAAATTTAAAACGAACAAGAGTCATCTTAGAATAATATTTTTGAACAAACATTTTTCTTTTATTAATTTTAATTATTTGCTTTTAAATGTTGTACTGTTTTTTGTTTTTTTTTCTTCTATGGTTGACAATACAAAGAAGAAGAATAAAATAAAATATTTTGTAGCTTCAATAAGATGGTTGGGAAATAGAAAATGTATTATAATCGACTTAAGAAAATTAGATCATAGAAAAAAAAACTGTGATGTGTAGGAGGAAAATAAATGTGTAGGATTATTGAAGATTAATATAAATTTATTTTCTGATTTGCCAAGAATTATAATTGTATTGGGTCAAAGTATTATTATAGAGAAAACCTAATATGTAATGAGTAGTAGAACATAAATGTTGGATTTGTGGTTTAAAAAGTTTTTGATACGTACCTATTAGTTTTAATTTTTTGTTGAAAGATTTACATAATTTTGGTAGGAGCGAAATTAACAACAGAGGTTTGAATATCCTATAATACGAGTAAAATTTGAACTTTTTCCTAATCCGTCATTTTTTCAACAGTATTGAGGTTATGCATTCATTTGTAGAAAAAACTTAAGCTTCACCTATAAGCATGTTAATCATATTGACTGTTTGATAACGTGTTAGGACTAACCCACAGACAGTAACTTTTTTTTCAAATATTTTGTTTGATTTTATTGTTTCATATAGTATCGTTTTTTCCAATTCGTCTGCAATTACAGCTGTCTTATACTTAATTGGAACACCGTCGTGTTGATAGCCATTATTGTTTTAATTGAAGACAATTTCACCTCCATGAAAAGGGTTTCCAAATCATGCTCAGTAACTGAAACTGATTTATGATGTTAACTGAAAACTGATTATTTATGTCAACGAACTGTTGCAAATCACCAGTAACCCAATAAATAGTTTTGCAGATGATAGTACACTGCACAAGTCATTCGTCTCTGCATCTTCAAAGGGTAAAATGCATGAACGAATAAATCCCGCCCGGAGAGACGCTGCCATAAATGTAAACGAGAACCTAAAAATAGTCGCCGATTGGGGTGACAAAAATTTGGTCAATTTTAATTCCACCAAAACACAGCTATTGATTGTTTCCTGATCGAAGACCGAGTTTCAATTTCAATTGTGACGACCAAATAGACGAATTTGAAAGCATTCGTTTATTGGGAGTCACAATATGCAATGAATTACTGTGGAACGATCAAATAATCGCCATGGCAAAGAGCGCATCAAGAAAACGCGGCCTCCTCAATAGATGTAAAGAGCTTCCTTCACTCAACTGGAGAATAGCTACGCTTGAGAATGCTAAGAATATTAATTAATGAGCACTGGACCTACTAGTGTAGAAACAGAATTAAATAAATGAAAACAAAGATCAGGGACTCTGACGACCCCAACGGCCGAAGAAATCAAGATCACCACACGAACCAATATAACTATAACTATTACAATCATAATGGCGTGTCCGTTATCATTCTTATTAACAAGGTATTCACAGCTCTGCTATCTGATAGTGACGGAGTGATAAACTTCAGTTTTGAAGCAGTCACTTTGAAAGTATTTAAGAATGATGAGGCAACTGAGTCGACTGAGGATGGGCGACTGAATCGGCTGAGGATGCTTTCTCTACGTATTGAACCTTGACTGGAGCAGAACACGTGACTAATATCCAGCAGTCTTAGAAAATTAATGTTGATATTGATGCTTGTTCTACGAATACAGAGCTATCATTATCGCAATTAGAAATTTTTTACTTACAGTCCATAGGGTTGGAGACACAAAGGTGTTGCGTTGCGTTTGAGGCTCAATAACCATATTTTCTGGATCATCCCAGGTTACTTACCGCATGACAGGGTCTTGCTCTTTGACATGGTAAGTAATCTGATCATGGACGCTTATTGTCGAAAAGTTATGTGGTATGTTTTGCTAATGAGTTATCCTCGTATGTGTTGCTAATGTACAACAGACGATTAGGGGCAGCAGTGACACCAATCTACGAGGTGAACTACTTCTAGATTTTATTTTCTGCACAAATCTGTCTATTTGCAACCAACCTCTATAACCACTAATAGACAAGAAGTGTTGGATGTCACTTTTGTCCTCATATCTAGCATAACACTTGACAGCGCAGCGTAGTATGACACCAATCAGCAGCAGTGACACCAATCTACGAGGTGAACTACTTCTAGATTTTATTTTCTGCACAAATCTGTCTATTTGCAACCAACCTTTATAACCACTAATAGACAAGAAGTGTTGGATGTCACTTTTGTCCAACCTTGTCACTCCTTTTCTGATCATCGTTATTTGCAATGTGGTGGATGAAGAAACTTCAAGCTACTCGCTTAGAGTGTAAGTAGCTTTTCAAAAATGCAAAGAAATCTCGGACTCTGTCGGACTAGGCATGCTATAGGGCAGTTCTTAAAACTGACTATGAGCAGAGAAATGGGAAGAACGTTTCTCCGAGGCACTGCTGTAACGAAAAATATGTGTCATCTGACGCATCAAAACTTCACAAATTGTTATCAGTTAGTCTACTGTCCAAACTTATATTCAACGATAGGATAGTCAATGTACCACTTCCTTCTTCGAGTTGTTAGAATGACTGCTACAAATACATTTTCTTGGTTGCTTTCATGATTCATCGTAACAGGGCTAGGCTTCCAACTGCTTCAATTAAATTGATTGTTCTGTTTAATTTGTTTTTGATTGATTAAATTCATCGACCTCAGTAATTATACCTAAATTTGAAGCCAGACGCTCTCAAATTTTTTAATAAAGAAAAATGGATCCTAAAAATAACCGAACCATACGGCTGGTTCACATATCGTTAATAGCTATTGGGTTTGATTGAAGTTTTGACGTCCAAAGATTATTATTGAAAAACATTCGACCAGCTAACGTGTTTTAATCGTAAAAACATTTTATCAAATGTAATAATTTGTTTTGGTTGCATTTTCTTACAGGGCTTGATCTGATCCTGTAGTATTGTAAATTGGTATAAAAAGGTGGTCCTGATTGACTCACGAAACATTGTCAACAGAGAACAAAAAACACAAGAACACAAATCAGAGATTTGTTACGTTTTTATGGCAAATGCTGAAAGAAGCCAAACAAAAGCACTTTAAAGTGTTCACCGAAAGCATTAGAAAATCCTTGGAATTTAAAAAAAATATTTTCGGCGATTTGAATAGATCTGCAAAAACTTTTGAGCGGAAACAGTAAGAGACACAGGACATCGAGTCATCGGCGAAACAAGCTTCTGAAACCTTTAATAAACACTGTGCATTCCTGATAGTGGGATCACTATCAGGAACTTTAGAGGAATTGCGTGCCTTGAGATTTGTTATTTTCCGACTAGCTTCAATCTGTGAATTCGAATATGCGTTTCTTCAGCCTAACTGTGAACTACTATTTAAATAAAATGCTGAATTGCACGCAAAAGTTTCGCAAGAAGACAAATACTCACATACAACACTTTAACTACCATGATAACATTCAAAAATTAAAAAGTTTCGCTCACCCCATTATTGGCCGTTGATCTGATTCTTCATGCCTGCATAGTTTAGCCAGCCATAATGACGTTGTGCCATTGGTCAAGGCGACTGTTGAATATGAATAATAATAAGATACAATAATCAACGGTTGCGTATATGGTCCCGGCGACTGTTGAATATGTATAATAATACATTACAATAATCAAAAGTTGCGCCAATGGTCCAAGGCGATTGTTGAACAATAATGAAATCAATTAGTTGTTGCACTTAAACAGATGACTATTGAATGACTTAGTTAAATTAATTAGTGTTGCAATAATAGCTGACATTTGAATATATTTGTTAGATATTTGTTGCACTACTTTACTGGTTTAGATTTACTCTCGATTTTTTTCCATCATTTCAAATTAATTAATTGATCATATAAAATTCTTCATTGAAATGGTACCGAAGCCATCAACGATTAATATTAGAAAGCGTGATTTTTATTATATATTATATTAATCCATACAGTTTTCCGATTATAGTGTATAACACCATAAATTTAGTCTCCTTAAACATATAAAAATAATTATGGCTCAAAACAATTTATTTAATTGAATTCTATTTTAGGTGGAAATGAAATAGAAGCAGAGTGGTGCGGTTCGATTTTATAAGTTTATTTGATTTTTAACTCAACACCAATTTCAGATCATGAATTGAAATTAAATTTAATCAAATGATTCGTACCAAAATGAGAAAAAACTCTAATTAAATTCAAAGATACATGAAAATTATGAAACTTCTATTATATAATTGTTTATTTGAAATAATCTAACAGTTATAACGAAAAGTATTAGAACAAAAGAATATAAAGTGCGTAATATTTACACGCGGTTGAAGTAAATCTTCTTTGGCTATTGTGGCAGGTATTACTAAAAAGATTAAATATAAAGTAAATACGTCATATTGAAATTTAGAGTAATATTTATTGATAATATAATTTAGGTTTGTAATAAAAAAGCATATTTGTATAATGTATTACAAAGTCTTACAAAGTATTACAAATTAAATTTAACGATGAATGCATGTTCATTTAATTCAACAACTATTGGTAGAACGATTGATGCGTCTTTTTCAACAAATTTAGCAAATTTGCAAAGTAAAGTATATGTTTCTCACTTTAGTTATCATAAACCTCTAATTTCCTACTTCAATTAGGATAATATGTAATTGAATTGAATTTGTAACACATTATGGAAATGTGGCTTTTTATTACACATTTTGTAAATTTTATTATCAATAAATGCTACTCAAAATTTCAATATGACATATTTATTATATATTCAATCTTTCTAGTAATACCTGCCACAGTCACCCAAGAAATTTTACTTCAACCGCGTGTAAAGATTACACGCACTCATGTTTTTTATATAACAAAACAAACTTAATAACCATAAATACTTTTATTTCAAAACATAATTGTATCAAATAATCCTTCACAAACGAATCCCAAGAGAAATGTGTGTTGAAATAATTTGAAATGTTTTATGTTTCTCAATTTTTATAAAAAAAACCAAAACAATGGAGATGATTATATGTGGTTTCATTATAATTTATTTTACTGAACGTCATTTCCGTTTGAAAACGTTACTTCCGTCCGAAAAAATGAGCTACTTGTCATATCGCGCTTAACGAAGCTTTACTTCAAAAACTAAATTTAAAAAATAATGAAAATCAATAATTAAGTATCTAAAATCGACAAGTCTAGCTCACATAACATTTAACACGAGACTGAATAAAAAATATAATAAAATTAACAAATGAGGTAGTTATTAGAAGAAATGTTTAATGCAACTATTAAAATCTCATCCCAAAAAATCATGGTAAAATAAAAAATTATACCATGCCAAGAAATAATGATACATAATCGGATTGTATCGTAACTTGCCGAAAATAATACTCGTTTGCCTTTATTATTTCATTGTTGTTTGAATTTTTTCTTTATTTTATTTATTATTGTTTGATGCAATTGTGTGTTTGTATGTATTTAAGATTTGCAATCAAAGTGTAGTATGATAGAAATGAATATAAACGTTACTGCCGTCCGAAAAAAGATTTGAGTTACTTGTAATATCGCTCCTAAAGAACTTTTACTTCAAATCAAATTTAATACCTTTCCTCACTATTACAAAAAAAGTTATTATCTTTTCGCTATTAATTTAAAATATTTTATCACATTAGGCCATGCTAACAGTAAAAATGGCGTACATCAACCAACACACAAAAATTGTTAATAAAATTGCCTCAAGTAATCCATTAGCATTTTAATATTTTCACGAACTATATCCATATGTTTACTTGTCCAAGTAACTATCGGTCAAAACTCAACGACAGACAACCAAAAAATTGAAAAAAAGAAGAACCCCTGAATTTATTATTTCGCATGGATATAACGAATGATAGGAATCATATCGACTGCGTAGAATCGGTAAATACCCTTTAAATGCCGATGAAATTATTTCAGGGAAAACTGCTTCGTAACAAACCATTGGGACGATGGTAGAGTTTATTTTTATATAAAAATGGTGAATTATTAAAGCAAACTTCTTGCTCCACATAAACATCAGAAACAAGGTCGCATAAAATATCTCCATATCTGATCAAGTTACACGAATTATGCTCAGAAAGATCTCATTGGGAAAAAACAATAAAATATGTTCACAATTGACTTGGTTAATGCATTGCACCAGGACGCATCAAGCCAAGGAATATATTAAAAATTAAACCTTCTATTCAACATTCTTTATAAACGGTTATGTAAACGTTATGTTCAATCTAAGAGAAATAAGTATCCAATACCTTGAAAGGAAATGGACAAACTTGAATTGTTATTAATTAAAATGGAGCCATTCTATAAGTGCAATAACGTGCGTAGTATTACACAAATGTAATGTAAATTTTTGTGATGCTTTGTTATAAAATGTTACTGCACGTAATTTGTTCCAGAAAGCTCCCCAAAAAATTTGTCCCAGCAAAATATTTTAAATACAATAGCTGTTTAAGCGGCGTTGATTTTGTTTGAATACTAATACTATTGTTATACTTGTCTTCAATAAAATATTTAATATATGAAGATTTTTTGCATTGAATTTTCTTGACAGTACTATTGTGTGAATTCATAGAATGTGTAATATTAGGGCTATTATTTTGAAAACGTACGTCGAAAAGAAATCGACTATTTTTAAAAAATCTGAAATTTTGATATATTGTTGGTATTGACGAAAGAAAAAAAGGAATTTCTGGTTTTATTTTTTGAGTACTCTGAATCGGAGTTATGCGCGGTTGAATTTTTGAGACTTTTTCACGTAGTTTTGGTAATGGTGTCAATGTTTTGTTAATAGGTGCCACAAATTTTATGCGATTTACGTATATTTTTGCGCAAATAAAGAGAAAAATAGTTGAATAGCCGAAATGTGTAAGCTGGAAATTAATAACTTTTCTCTTTTCCGCTAGGCGGTACGTTAAACCTTGGTTTCAAATCAAAGCTCATATCTTAAAAATCGTTTTTTTTTGTTTTTCACAAATTTCAAAGTAAACACATGCAGCTATGAAACTAAAAAATAAAAAGTGAGAGATTCCATTTGCATTTTATGTTTTCCTATTCAAATGATACTTCTAAAAACTTCTGTTTGTAAAATATGTAAATCATTTTTAACAATTGTATTTATTTTATTTATTGTACTACATTTATAATTTTTATAATATTTTAAAAAGTTCATTTAATAATAAAATATTTGGTATTTAACATAAAATTAAAATCTCTTAGTTTATTTTTAAAAACTTTGTTTTAATACCTATTTAACGACATATCATTTATGAAAATCGATTGAGTTGTTTTTCTACAATCGCTCGTCAAAATGCACTCACATCACATAATAACAAAAAATTGAGGGACACCCTGTGAAGACCCCTGGTCGTAAAAAAAATTCTAAGAGAACTCGTATTTTTTTTATGAAAGATTATCTATAAACAAAAAATAATAAAAATTAAAAGGGGTCAAGTCAAAACGTTGTTGAATCTTTGTGTAATTGCTCATATATATATATATATATATATATATATATATATATATATATATATATATATATATATATATATATATATATATATATATATATATATATATATATATATATATATATATATATATATATATATATATATATATATATATATATATATATATATATATATATATATATATATATATATATATATATATATATATATATATATATATATATATATATATATATATATATATATATATATATATATATATATATATATATATATATATATATATATATATATATATATATATATATATATATATATATATATATATATATATATATATATATATATATATATATATATATATATATATATATATATATATATATATATGTAGGATTACCCTGTGCAAAAGGTAATCACACGAGTTGGTAGTATTACCCTGTGAAACAAGTAATCACATGGTCAACAAAAGGGGAAATATTATAGCAAAAGAAGTATAAATCCAACGACAATTCTACAATCAGTCTCTTTATCCTACAAGCAGTCAAAGGTGATATTTGGGAATCAACAATCAAAGGCGATATTCAAGATCAACAATCAAAGGCGTTACTTAAGCTGGATTCTACAATCAAAGGCGATTAATCTAATTGGACAGAAAGGCGATAATTGTTTAACAATAAAATATCAACATATTAGAAGACAATATTTCATTTTGGAGAAAATATAAATAAATCTTTAGTACAAAGCAGTTGTGGTTTTATTTAAACATTGATCCCACAACATTTGGGGGCTCAACCAAACCAGGTGAATATAAAAACATAAAAATAAGGTGAATATAAAAACATTTAACAATAGAATAACTTTAGGCGAATTTATTTTGTGAACTTTTTGTGATTTTTTTTTATGAAATATAATTTTAAAGAAATTATTTTATAAATTGTGAACATAATATTTTTTTTTGATGAAATATTTAATAATATTTTGAGGATTTTAATTGGTGAATTTTTTTTTGTGTGAAAGATAAAAACATTTTTTTTGTGATAGAAAAACATTTATTTTTGTGAATGAAACTGGTGATTGATTGAAATTATTGATTTTTTTTTTTGGATTTCTATTGCGTAATCGATATTATAATTATTTTGATTTTTTTCTGTGAAAATTTTGAATTGTTGAACTGAATTGTTTTATTTATTTATAATATCTTTAAATTTTATTAATGGGGAAAAATAAAAAGCAAAACCAAGGTGGAGAAAGTTTCTCCACCGAAGAATTTTTCTCAAGACTTCAATCCAGCTTTGCTAACATAGGACAGCATCAACCAGGTACATCAGGATCCAGCAATAATGATCTCCAGTTACAGATAGAGCAGTTGAGACGAGAAAATGCAAAACTGAAACAAGAGCGGGTCGTAAGTTTAGGCACGCAACCGGACACCAACGCTGTTTCAAACGTTGTTTTAGATGAAAATGCAGAACCTAAAGCAAGTACATCAAAATGGCACTACAACGACGTCAAAGATTCCATTCCAGAGTTTGATGGACAAGCTAACTACCGTGTGGAATGCTGGCTAGATGACTTCGAGGCCACCGCATCATTAATGTCCTGGAACAGTTTAGAAAAACTGATATACGCAAAGCGAGCATTAACCGGGTCGGCAAAACTTGCACTTAGATCACGGAAAGATCTGACGAGCTACGAAAATTTAAAAATGTTTTTAATAGAAGAATTTTCAGTTGCGCTTAACAGTGCGGAAGTGCATGCGAGATTATTGGCACGTCAACAAGGTTATAACGAGTCTATCAGTGATTATTTTTTTGCAATGCGAGAAATTGGAGCTTTAGGAGATGTAGATGAACAAGGAGTTATATCCTATACAATCAAAGGAATAAAAGACAGTTCATCTAATAAGGCAATGCTATATGGTGCGTTAAATTTCAGTGAATTTAGAGTAAAGTTAAGGACCTATGAGGGTTTTAAGAAGGATATTGGTCAAGCGGCGAATAAACAACCATGGTCAAAGGGTGCAGCTACGTGTTACAACTGCGGAAAAGCTGGACACATAGGTAAAATGTGCAGAAGGAGAAATGATGGTCCCAGATGCTATAGATGCTACGAATATGGACATATAACCAGTAATTGTCCAAATCCAAGCAAATCAAGGAGGGATATCGGGATAATGAAACAATCACAGGAAGAAAAACTTACAAATGTGGCCCAAGGAGAACATATGAAGCAAAGCAACCACAAACAAGTAAGAATTAATGATTACACATTATTTGCTCTTATAGATACAGGAAGTGACTTGACAATTCTTAGGGCAGATGAATATATCAAAATGGGATCACCGCCTCTAGAAGAAAAAACATCCAAACTATTAGGGATTGGTGGAGGAAATATTACTACAATAGGATGTTTTACTGCAAAATTAATACTTGAAGAGAACCTCGAAGTCACAGCAACCATACACATCGTGCCAGTCGATAAAATAAGCTTAAGATGTATTATCGGGAATGATGTGTTACAAGGAATGAAGATAGAAATAAATGAAAATAACATAACAATTGAAAAAATTTTAAATCCTCTGTTTTCTCTACCTATTTTCCAAGAAGAAGTTGTATGTGGTGTTGAAGCCTATCGATCAAAAGTTGAGAGTATTATTGATGGCTACAAAACGAGCAATCCCAAGGAGTCCCCTATTAATATGAAAATAATTTTAAGAAATGATCACCCAATATGGCAACCACCTCGAAGATTATCAAGCACGGAGAAAAAAGAAGTGGATGAACAAATTATGCAGTGGATAGAACAGAAAATAATACAACCAAGTATTTCGGATTATGCATCACCAATTGTGCTGGTAAAAAAGAAGGACAATACAAAGCGTTTATGTATTGACTACAGAAAATTAAACCGAGAAATTGTGATGGATAGGTATCCTTTGCCTCTAATTGAAGATCAAATAGATCAGCTGCATGATGCTAAATTATTTACAACTCTTGATTTAGAGAACGGGTTTTTCCACGTTCCAGTTGAAGAAAGTAGTAGAAAGTACACGGCTTTTGTTACACCAACTGGACACTATGAATTTTTAAAAGTTCCATTTGGGTTATGTACATCACCAGCAGTCTTTCAGAGGTATGTGCATTTTGTTTTTAAAGATTTAATGTCTAGAGGACATATTTTGGTGTACATGGATGACATCATAATTCCATCAAAGAATGCAGAAGAAGGGTTACAAAAATTAACCGAGGTACTACAAGTAGCCAGTGAATATGGCTTAAAATTCAAATGGAAAAAATGCAGATTTTTGTGTAGTAAAATAGAATACTTGGGGTATGAAATATCAGAAGGCTTAGTACAACCATCTAAAATTAAAACGAAGGCTGTTGGAAAATTTGAAGAGCCCAAAAACGTCAAACAAGTTCAGAGATTTCTTGGACTAACGGGCTACTTCAGAAAATTTGTAGAAAATTACTCAGTAATCGCAAAACCGTTAACGGACTTACTGAGAAAAGATGTTAAATTCAAATTTGAAGTACCACAGAAAATGGCATTTGAGGAGTTAAAAAATATATTGATAACACAACCAGTTCTTTCTATTTTTAGACCATATGTAGAAACAGAGCTTCATACAGATGCGTCCAAGCATGGATTTGGTGCTATTCTGCTACAAAAAGGAGAGAAAGATGGTTTGTTTCATCCAGTTTACTACTTTAGTAAAAAGACTACGCCATGCCAAGAAAAATACAATTCGTACGAACTGGAAGTCCTAGCAATCGTACAATCGCTGAAAAAGTTACGAGTTTACCTGTTAGGTATGAGGTTCAAGATTGTCACCGATTGTGCTGCTTTCAAGTCTACCATGACGAAAAAAGATATTTTACCACGAATAGCAGGATGGGCGTTACAATTAGAAGACTTTGACTATGTATTGGAGCATAGAGCTGGAACAAAGATGAAACATGTAGACGCTCTTAGTCGAAGCCCAGTAGTTTGTATGATTCAAAACGAATTTTTAGAAAGAATCAAAAAGGGTCAACATGAAGATAGTCGACTTCAAGTAATTATTAAAGTCCTGGAGCATCAACCGTACGAAGACTATATACTTCAAAGGGGAGTTTTATACAAAGTAGACAACGAAGGGAGAAACCTATTATGTGTTCCAAAAAAGATGGAAAATGAGTTAATTAAAAACACACATGAAGTTGGTCATTTTGGAACAAAGAAAATGACAGAAATAATCTCCAGAGAATACTTCATACCAAAACTAAAACAAAAGTGTGATAGCTGCCGACAAAATTGTATTTCTTGTATCCTGTCTGAACGTAAATCGGGCAAACAAGAAGGATTCCTGCACCCGATAGACAAAGATAAGTATCCTCTTACGACGTACCACATTGACCACTTAGGGCCAATGCACTCTACTACCAAGCAATATAAGTATATTTTTACTATTATAGATGCCTTTGCCAAGTTTGTTTGGAT
>CAVNZG010000403.1:0-20166 GCA_963693315.1 Diogma glabrata | reverse complement strand
ACGGTATATAAATAATGCGTTGCTATACGGTGATAATGTTCAAAACTTGGTAGAAATGTTGTGTTGAAAATACGGTAGTAACAACAAATATTGCATGTAAATAATACGTTACAATGCGGTGATAACATCCAAAACTTGGTACAAATGTGGCGTTGAAAATACGGTAGAATCAGCAAAAATGGTATACGAATAACGGTGATATGAAAATTGATAATACGGTGATAACAGCCAAAATTTTGTAAAACAAAAAAAAATGTTGCGTTGAAAATACGGTAGAATCAGCAAAAATGGTATACGAATATTAAGTTGAAATATGTCAAACATACGGCAACAATAGCAAAATTTTGACGCAAATGCTGCGCTGAACCAAGTAGTAATAGCCCAAAACTTGATATAAAATGATGTGTTACCCCGAATATAACATATGACAGCACCAGCCAAAAATTCAATATCTATGTTGCGTTGCAAGGTGTATGAGATCTAGTAGTAATAGCCGAAAATTTGAAACCAAGGTTGCGTTGAAATGGTTAGTAATAGCATAAATTTGATACCAGGTTTCGGTAAAATGTATATTAATAACATAAATTTGATATCATGTTGCGTTGAAATAATTATTACCAAGCTGTGATGAAATCAAAAAAAAATGTTCAATTCACTCTCCAGTATTTCCAATATCATCAATAACCGCTACCCTTCATTATTGAAACCCAACACAGCAAGCCATCACATTGAACATTGTACTAATCCTTGTTTCCAGTGTATGTAGTATTTGCAAGACAAGGCCAGAATCTAGTTCGCACAATCGCAGGGTAATTTTCGCTGGAGTCTAGCAAAACACTATAGATATCGTTCATGCACTAATTTTCTTCGTATTTGCAACTGTGGTTTACCAACAAAAAAAAACATGCAGTTGATCACAAGATTGTTTGTCGAGCCTCCCTTTTAGTCACAGTAATCTCGGTTAAACCATCACAAAGAAATTATGTACAGAAAGTAACATTTGTTAGATTTAACATAGTTTTATTGATTTAAATCGTTAATATGATTAATTAGTATCGATAAGAATTATATATCTATTCTCTACGATAGGTTCTTATACTATGACTTTCCTTACAGCTTATAAAATTAAATCATTTAATGCATCTAGGATAGATATAACATTTACAAAATTTTATTGATTTTTATTTACGTTCACCTTTGTGCATATTGAATTGAGAATGGATAATGTTAATTATATTTTATTTACACGATTCACGTTTATATTTTAAATAATTATAATTATTGATATTACAAATCAGTTCGGATATGAGAACACAACAAAACAAATATAATTTATTGTGACCTTGGTATTGTAGATAAATCTACCACTAATAATGTTTGGTTTGCAAGTTTTTTTTGCAATTGTTGCCTGTAGTCATCCGTTTTATTATTTTATTTCCTGGATTCAACCAATTAGTTTCATAATTAACGGTAATGCCAACGGGAATTAATTCATAATCATCCCAAGTTCGGATTATATTTTAGGATTCTGATCACTGATCGGCATAAAATGGATTGGCGGTATTAGTTTCTTATGATCAAATAAATTTTATTGGTAACACGAAGGTTTCCAGCCCAAAGAAAATTATTGAAACTAATACAAAGTAAAAATCTAACGGTTGTACCGCTACACTAACCTGTCGTGCAAGGCCACCATTCCACATATCATAATTTAATTACCATACTGCGAGTGGTTCTGCTTCTTTCTTTGTGAAATCACAATAAACACAATTATAATTTAGCAAAATTACCAAAAAAAACAGACGGTAATGACAATGACACCGGCACAAACATAAAAATATATTTTCTTGTGGTTTAAATTCCACTTATGGCGGAGACTAATGAAGTCAACCATTTATTCACACGTAGCACTATATTTCTTGTTTTAATTCGACCGATCTAACAATTTTATCTAAATAATTGCAGGACTACGTACCCACATAAAAAAAACAAAGAACTAACACCGAATTTAACTTTAGAACATTTGATAACTTTTTATATCCCGAAACAAAACATGCCAATTGACAATCTCCACCAAATCCAAAGAGACGTCAAACGCCCGAATAAAAATGTAATAGAACTAAGAGAGAGAATAAGTTACCGTGCTCATTATATAGTCAAATTTTTAATCTCGCAATAACTCGAATAAAGTATTTAGATGGGAGATAATTAATTTACATCAGATTTTCAAATTATTGGGAACTTATTATAGTTCACAAAACCGTTTACTATTTGATAATATTGTACGAGAATAAGGTTGGGATACAGAATATTTCTGACACATCCATAATATTTATAATTGAATCCAAAATGAATTAAATGCAGATGCGATCAATGTTATGATGTTTGGACATTTATTAAACTACACTCTACTATATCAGCACAGTGAAGTTCAGTTCAATAACGGAGGGATTGTTTAAAGCAAAATACTCATACAAAGCAAAAATAGCAATTCGTTGCATGCTGACGATTGGAAACAAAATACACGTAGCTGTTATGAGGTTTTGAGAATTTCGTTATTTCATTACGGTTTGTGTTTTGAAACAAAAAAAGTTCAAACTCAAGTAGTAAGGCGAGAACAATCGAATGGAAGTATAACGCGCGTCAATTTTAGTGCGTTGCAAGATTAAATTCTGATTAATTTTTTTGTGATTATACAGAGGATGATTAAGGAAAATTATTAATTAATTCAAATTAACCAATATTGTGTTATATTAATGAATAAATAATTCAAGGTAATTAGTGTAATTTTCTTTCTCCCATACGTTTGTCCGGCTATTGCAGATTTAGTAGATTTTGAGAAATATAAGGAAACTATGGGCTAAGGAAACTACATGAAATATGACTATTGATGACGAAGGGATGAGAATCTATTACAAGTGGTACAGATTAATATAAGGAACAACAACTAAGGAAACTGCGACTGTAATACACTGCGTTCTGACATTATGCCAGACTATCCATTACAAAAGCTAGAAAAGATAATCTCTAGACACAACAACTAAAAATGTGCTTATCACAATAAAATTTCCCTTAAAATCGGTAAACTAACAATAAATTTAAGCATGATCCTTTTTCTAAATCCAAAGTGCATTGATTTTTTGGTACCTTTGTGATGAAATTTATATTGAACAAACTGGCCGTAGGCTTAAAAGTTGTTGATCTGAACATATTTTTGATTTAAAATTAAAACGCATGTTCTAAAATATTCTATTTTAATATTGGTCTTTAATATTACTTTAAACATTATAAACATTCCAAATTTTTTTTAAGATTATCCGAAGGAGTAATTGCATTAAGTTACTATTCTGTTTTTGTTTTATTATATACAAAATCTGTGCGTATTTTGCTTGTTGGTTTTCTAATTGTTTAGATTTAGTTCGGATTATAGACAAACATCTCATAAAAATGTGTTTTAAGTTACGTACATAATTCAAAAACCGTGTTCTTTTGTTATAAGGTTGTTCAACGCCTTATAAATTTTTAACTTACTTTTCTTCTTTTTCTTCTTTGTTACTGCAACATTAACATGAGTTGTAGGTAACTTGAATCATTCATTGTCAATGTCCTGTTTATACTATTAAAAGTTTACAAAGGATACTTTAAACAACGTCATATAATTAAAATCACTTTTCCAATCGTACATGATAAAATCGTATCATTGAATCACAAAAACATATAAATTTTCAATTATTATTATAATTTACCTCCTAAATTAAATCTCAGAACATAATTAGAATCCCTTATTTTCCAATCTCATTCGTCAATAAAATATCTATTTACGCCTTTTCGCCAATCAATAAGAATTTTAAAATCTCACACTCACAAAGTATCATAAATATAAAAATTACAACAAAAACAATAACAACGGCAAAAAGATATAATAACATACCGGTGGAATTATTTGATGTTTCTGATCTTCACTTCTTTACGATTACTTTTGGTTGGTTTTTTTTTCTTTGTAGTTCAATTTGCTTTCTTCAATGATGTGAACATATATCAAAGTGAAAATTTGTTAGTGTAATCAAATAACATTTTTAATGATTTAAGAATATTTATATCTTAATAAACGAATTTTATTATTGGTAATTAGATCGATTAATTGTCTTTTGAACAAATTATTTTATGACTGTACTCTGAGTACAGTCGAAACAAATTCGAGACTAACGTCAACCCATGTCTGGAATATATTATTGAACCTCAAATAATTATCATTAATCCGTAAATAATCAAATTCATTGATGGCTTAAACATTTCGTTATATCATAATTATGTGGGCGATAACTGCAAATAAATGCAAATGTTTAATATAATAATGAGGTGTTTTGTTTGATCGGATTATTGCAATAAAATTTTTCACACATTTTAAGATCATTATATTATTTTTTTTTGAATAAATAATTATTAAATAATATTTATTAATAAAATTATAATAATTTGTTGAATTTTATGAATCCATTTTTTTTTAAATTGTTGTCATTATATTTATTTTGCAATTTAAAGATTTGAAATATTCTAAGAATTTTTGTTTTCGAGACATCATGGAGAGCGTCAATTAATTATTGCCAAATAAATATAAGATTTAATTTATATGACGTGTTAAATTTACACCCACTTCACTTCAAGAGTTACTAAATAAAATTAGGTTAAGCTTAAGCGAAAGGAAGAGATGATAATGTGTTGGGTAGTTAATAAATTATCCGGAAGTTTTAACAACTTTACGTTGTCAAAATATTTATTGAAAAGGAGGCAATATTTTTATGTAGTTTTACTTGGTAATAGAGTATAGAATATAGAGAGAAAACTTTCAAGAGTTTGGCTCCACTTTTTTGTATTTTTTGACGTTTTATGCTCTATAAAACCATTACATTGATAAAAAAAAATTATTTTATATACATTTTTTAACTTAAATTTTTCAAGAATGGCGATTTTGAAAAGTGCCTTTTTTACTTTTATAATTGTTTTACATTTTAAAAATTTATTATTTACCCAAAAGATACAATTACTGACAAGCATTTATTTTAGTTTTTGAGAAAAAGGCATTTGAATATATTATTAGTTGGAAATTTTTTCTATTTCGTGCCATTTACTAAACACAAGCTTACTGATTCTATTGACCTTTTTTGTTTAAAAAGTATTAAATAAGACAAAAACTACAGTGAAGCATTTTTACTTATTTTAACATGAAATTGTTCCGTGTCCGTTTTTTCGCTTACGTATTATTCCTATAGAAAATGCAAAACTAGCTTTCTGTTGTATTCTTACGGTTACGGTTAAGTTAAGGTGACCAGACGTCACGAGTTTGGCGGGACAGTCAAAAGAAAGCAAAATTTCGTTATTCAAATGAAAAACAATTTAGTTATTCAAAATTAAATCTGGGCAATTTATTTATGCTAAATAAATCATTTTCTTTAGTTTAAATAAATAAATTAAAATTATATGATATAATCAATATCAATAATGTTGTAAACACTAAACATAAATTGAGCTCCACTTTGTCTTCTATTGAAATTGTAATTAAAATTTCATATATAAACTTATTCATACTTTTTAATTAATTATCAAAATTTGAAAAATAAAATAAGCCGTCAAAGTTTAGTGATTTTAACTTGAGTTTTACGCATCGAGGGATCAGTTTTTATTGATATGTAAAGTTTTTATTTTTGATCCAGTTCCTGGTATTGACATACGCGTTAACGTGATCACTGGCAATAGCATATCACTGGCAATAGCAGTGAAATATCACTAGCCAAGGTTATCTCTTAGGAGTTAGGAGTACTGGCGAATAAACTATATTCAGTCAACGGCAGTATCCTCAATCTTAGCTATGGAGTTTTGGATGATGGCAGGCTATTGCTTGATCATTGAGCCGAGCCTTCACATAAGTCTACATCTGGGGTTTCTCATTGACAAATACAGTGCGTTACATGATCAAAGTTTATTCCACTAGCTGGATTATTCACAACCCCATTTAAATTTGGAAACGGTGAGAGAACGGGAAGGTAATCTAATATACGGTTTTCGACAGCCATGTAACATATTATTATTGGTGTATAAAACGTAAATGTTAAATATAATCGTGGGAAGAAAATATTTTTGATATTTCGAATAGAGAAACTCCAGAGTTAATAAACTTACACAACGACGTTGCGGTTTCGTTCAGAGAGAACTCTAAGTAAATTGATCAATTTGCAGATGTTGCAATCCATTACTTTTTAGAATTGCACAAATATAAAAATAATGACTCAGATGAAAATTCGACTGCTAAGGAAAAACTGCGCCGCGCCAGATATAAAATGTTTTTGAAAACAAAAATACACAGAGCATCAAATCAACAGAAAAAATACAGTTAACTTAGACACATTACCTCCCGCTGCTAATGGTTTCCGAATACATTTTAAGAAAGTTTACTTATTACTATCAAGTGCACTGTTGGATAGGATTATTAGCAAATTCAAATCACGACAGAACCGCAACATTAAATCCAATTGATTGAAGTTGGAAATTAATCGATGACGTCTTGCATCCATACGAATGACAGAACTGTCCGCATCTGAAATGACCTGGGACATACCAATTGATGTCAATTATATTTATAAACTATAAGCCCACATCATTGACCCAATTTTTTAATTGGACCTTGTCTTTATGATCAGCGTCATCAAAAACCTCCGAGAGTGTCGATTTCCGATGCGAAATATTAATTTTTTGTATAACTGCTACTTCTTGCGGTGGTTTTGAGGGGTTGCAATCACCTTCACTAACCCTTGGACCTCAGATTCGTATTCAGCGAGATGAAATTTAAAATTTTCCAAAAATGTTTACCACTGTTATTATTTAAGATGAGACTCTCCGAATGTTTTCTAGATAATGCAGGCGTTAGTGCTGATGAATGATCTGAAGGTCTAATTATTTCAGGAAAAAAAGAATTTTTAAAATTGGTGTTGTCAGTTGTGCCACCACTTTTATAGGTTTTCCGGCTTATTAAGTGGATTAACTATACTAAACCTTTCCCACAGACCCTTTTGACACGTCGGAGTGGGACGTTTTAAGCCCTTTTAATCAAACATTTTATAATTATTTTTAAGGTGGTTTTTTGAATTAACGAAAAATTAATAAACACTTCGGGTTTGCATAAAATAGTTGGTAGCCCTGCAAATCATTCGATCGTATTATTCAAATTTCTCCATATAGTAGTATTTCCAAAAATGATATTTTTAATGAAGCATCATTAATACAAATACATATTGATAAGGAAAAAGGAAAAATTTGGTGATCCGTAAAAATCACAATAAAGAACAAATGGTTAGAAATATTTCATCATTTTAAAACGGTTTGTAATCCATACAATAATGTAATAAAAATTATGAAATACCCGTTGTCATTATACGCTTTACATAACTAATGCTGCGACTGAGCGCATTTTTTCTACGGTTAACAAAGTGTAGACATCAGAAAAATCGTAATTAAGTGTTGAGACTAGAGTTTCTGATTTCTCTGCCTTTTATGAATCTCGAGATTTGAGAATCTCGATTTTATCAACGATTGTGTTTCTCGAAAAATCGCGAATAATTATTTGAATTTCTCGAGATTCTCGAGAACTATTTAAAATTAATTTTAATAAGAAATGGAACCATAAAAAAATAATAAATCAACTAAATACATATTTGTTTATTCAGTAAATAAAAGAATTCAAAAAGTATTAAATAATACATATATGTTTTAAATTATTTAAGTTAATTAAATAAATTGTTTTAAAAAAATAAACATATTTATTTATTCATTTGTGCAGCAAACAGAAAATTCCAATAACCCATTATATAGAATAAAAAGATTATTTAAATTTAATTTTTGCAAATTATAACGTTTTGCAACATAAGTCGAAGCAATTGTGTCACTCAATCTATAGTGATTTATCATTCAGTCGTACGTTTACTGCAAAAATATCCAGATAAAGAAACGTTTTTATATTTTAAAGATTTTTGGTCCAACTAAAATTCGAATTTTTCATCATTTTTTCGATCTTCAGTGGTTAAAATTTTTTGTTGATAAAAATTGTTTTAGAGAAAAAATAATGAACAAGTAGAATTTTAGACGGACTAAAAATCTTTAAAATTAAATATCTCAAGAACACGAACCAACGTCTCCTTGTAAATTTGAAATATTTTAAAGTAAGGATAGAACTACGTTTAAAAAAAAGGCAAGTTTTAATTGAATTTAAAATTAATCGAATTAACGCCTCTTTGTAAATTTGGAATATTTTAGAATAAGAACTACAGAACTATTTTCAGAAAAAAATTAATTTAATTCCAATTGATCTTCAACCCTAGCCCTATTTTTAAAAAAGTTTTTTTAAAATTTTTATTTAAAAATTAATTACAAAAACAATTAATTAAGCACTTACAATTATACATTATGCCGGGTCCACAACTACAAATATTTGCGGCGAACGCAAGCACCGCAAATATTTACGGCGCATTCTACGTAGTGTGTATTGTGTTCCTATAGTTATACTAAATAAAAGAATAACTATCGTTATACAACTTTTATATCTCATAATAAGTTGATCGTTTATTTAATATGATCTTTTCACAATAAGATCCTCTTGAACACTGATTACAAAATTAGCTTAACAATAATATTTATAATAAGAGATATGTACAAGTATTTATGATAATTACATTTACATGAAATTAATAACATAAAAAGTATTTCAATTGGGATCAATTGCAACAAAAGAAAGTACATAACATCTCCCTTATTAAGATTAAAAATTAACATTACAAAAAAAACTTAACTAAATAAATTACAAATAAATTACGTATACAGTATTAATAATTATATCAAATTATAATTTAACAGAAAGTTATGCATAAATACTTTACTACGGTTTATACCAATCTGGTGGTTTTCTTAACCTATCTGATTTTCTCAGAATATCAGAGTATTCACAATTATTTTCTTCCTCTGATTCATTATTATTATAGTAATCATTAACAATATCATTAGAATTATTATGCTTTAAAATGGTTTTCCTTAATTGGTTAACATGGGCTAATTTTTCATAGCTATATACTTTAATTCGATAAATATGATTACTTATTTTTTTTTAAATTTTAGCTTTAATCCATTTAACATAACCATGATCATTTACTTTATACAAAACGTTTTCATATGGTAAAAAGGTAACTAAAGGAACTATTTTTCTATTCATTAGCTCTGTAGATTTTTTATCACAATGAAAATCAAATTTAACATTTCTTTTTTTATAATTTTCTACTTCAGACAATTTTTCCTTTATTCGAATTTGCTCTAAATTAAACTTAGGTTTATATCTTAACATTCTTTCAGAAGGTATAATATTTTTATCTGTACACGGTAAATTACGATAATTACTCAAAAACTTTTCTATATTTTTAGATAAATTGAAACTACTATACTGACTATCTAACATGAATTTTTTTAATACATTTTTTGTAGTTTGTACTGCACGTTCTACACTTCCGTTACTGGCAGGATGATACGGAGGACTATGTGTCAATTTGATATCTTTGTCAGAACAAAAAACCATAAAATATTTACTATTATATGGAGGACCATTATCACACACTATTTCAGTTGGATAGCCAAAAAGTCTAAAAATTGATTCAAGTTCTTCACATAGTGAAGTCGCACTGCTATTATTCTACAGTTTTATTTCCAACCATCTGGTATAAATATCAATTAGTATAAGGAACTGTTTCCCTCCGAAATAAAAGAAATCTAAATGAATGCGCTCAAAAGGGAAAGTTGTTTCAGGCCAAAACCCGTAGGATTTGTTGGGTTTGTTATTTTGTGTTACCTGACAACTTTCACAAGATTTTGCATATGACTCAATATCTTTATCAATATTTTCCCAAAATACATACTTACGAGCAACGACTTTCATTTTAACAATTCCACTATGATTACTATGTAATAACTTCAATACATGAATCTGAAGTGACTTCGGAATTATAACGCGTACCCCGTACAAAATACAACCTAACTCAGTACTCAATGAATGATTTTTTAAATAATAGTTTTTGAAATTTGGAGGTATATAACTATCATTCCAACCCTTTATTATGTAATTGAAAAGTTGATTTAAAAATGGATCTTTTAGGGTTTCTTCACTGATTACACCTAAATTTAATTTTAATTCTCCTTCTGATAAGTTTTTGATTTCAAAAAGGCTTGCTTCCTGCTTATCTTCCATTGACATCTCAGAATCTATAGGAAGTCTTGATAAACAGTCTGCGTGACCAATTAGTTTACCTTTTCTATATTTTAATACATAATCAAACATGGATAATCGATAAATATATCTTTGTAAACGATTTGCCACTACTTCAGGCTGTCCCTTCTTACAATTTAAAATCCCCTCTAATGGCTTGTGATCGCTGTATATTGTAACATGATGTCCAAAAACGTACTTATAAAATTTTTCCATAGAAAAAACAACAGCTAATGCTTCACGGTGTAAAATTGGGTAGTTCTTTTCTGCATTAGTAAGTGTACGAGAAACAAAGAAAACAGGTTTTTCCGTATTACCAATTATGTGACACAGAATGCCTGATAGACCGTCGTCGCTTGCATCACAAACGACAACAAGTGGTTTCTTTGGGTCGTAATGTTCCAAAACTTTTTTTTCTACAACATCTAATTTACAACTTTTGAAAACTTTGGAACATGTTTCGTTCCAATGAAATACACTATCCTTCTTTAAAAGATTATAAAAAACTCGTAATTTTTGATTTAGATTAGGCAAAAATTTTGAATAATAATTTAAAAGACCGATAAATGACTTCAATTGAGTTACGTTTTTAGGTTCTGGAGCAGCTAAAATTGCTTCAACTTTCTTTTTGCTAGGACTAATACCACTAGCAGAAATTTCGTGACCTAGATAAGTAACTGACTCTTTGAAAAACTGACATTTTTCAAAATTTACTTTAACATTGGATTCTTTTAGTCTTTCGAAAACTATTCTCATCCTTTCTCTCAGTTCTTCTAATGTTTTGGCTCCTACTAATATGTCATCTATATAACAATATGCAAAGTTTAACCCAGCTAAAATTCTATCGATAACCGATTGGAAAATTGATGCAGCTGGCTTAATACCAAAAGGTAATCTTTTATAAACAAATAACCCTAAATGCGTATTGATTGTTAGAAGCTCACGAGAACTTTCAGATACTTCTAATTGTTGGTAAGCGCCTTTGAGATCCAACAAACAAAAATATTTCGAGCCAACTAGTTTTGCTAAAACCTCATCGATTATCGGTAATGGGTAGTGATCCGTCTTAATGAATTTGTTTATGGTGACTGAGCAATCAACACAAATACGAATTTCACCACTCGGTTTTGGTACTACTACAATAGGTGATGCCCAGTTTGATTTTGTTACTGGCATTAAAATTCCTTCTTCAACCAATCTCTTAAGTTCATCGGCTACTTTGTCCCGAATACTAAAAGGAACTGTGTAAGCCCTAAAAAATATTGGTTTTGCATCATCGATCAACTGAATATCTACAACTACGTTTTTAATTGGACTCTTTAAATTATTATCAAATAAAATTTTAAAATTATTTTTTATTTCTGACAAAAAATTTTCTTTTAAATCCAAAAAGTTGCAATTATTTACTCGAAAAATATTTCTCCAACCTGGAAACAACTCATCTAACCAAACACGCCCTAATAGAGGAACAAAACTTTTATTTGAATCAATAACTACCATATATAACTGAAATATTTTGTGACAATGTCTAACCTTAACCAAAATTTTACCGACAACTTTAATAAGATCGCCTGTTATTACAGATAATGGTAATTTACTGACCTTTTCCAAATTTAAATGTCGAAAATGTTTATTATAGTCATCCATGCTGCATATTGACACACAGGACCCCGTATCACACTCCATCCTGATATTCGAATTCTCAATCGGAAGAACGACTGATTCAATTTGTTTTGAATTTAATTTCCCCTCTGAAAGATTGTTAGATGTAAATTCTTCTTCATAACGATCATCATCTACGCAATGAATATTGTTCAAATCGATCCCAGATTCAGAGATGTTTAAATTTCCAAAACTCAGGTTATTTATTTCATCATTGTCATCAATATTGCTTACTGATGAATGAGTTTTTTCTTGCGATAAATTATCATTTCTGAATCTGGAATTTGAAAATCTATGATTAGAATTATTGTTATAATTATTATCTCTATATCTAGAATACTTATCTCTATCATTTGATGAACGCCAAGAAGATGATGATGGTGATGGACAAAATTTTGCTACATGACCTTGACCACCACAACGATAACATGTAACGTTTTTGTGAAATTTTCTACTAAAACGTCGATTTTTTGATCGACTTCTTGATCTTCCCCTCCATGTGTATGATTGTTGACCATTTGATGAGCTTCTACCACGATAACTTGATTCTCTAGAACTGACTGCATTATGATTTGAAAATGTCCTTGCCCTTGAATTATGATGTACAGCCGCAATACCAGTTGATGAATGATTATTTTCCATAAAATGTACATCATGTTCCACTAACTCCATTGTAACAGCTTTTTGAACTACTACTTCAAAAGTAGACGAACTATAATTATTAAGTAGTTCTGTTTTTATATTTGTATTATTTAATCCAAATATGAATTGATCTCGCAAAGCCTTATCTTTATAATTTTCGAAACAACAGTTTTCAGCAATAACTTGTAATTCAAGTGCAAAATCACTTACGGTTTCTCCACGATGTTGTTTTCGGCTATTGAAAATATAATTTGCAGTTGCAGTTTTAGGTTTTGGATCAAACAACGCCTTGCATTTTTTTATGATGGCTTCATACGTATACTCTTTTGGCATTTTTGGCTTACAAACTTTTATAATTTTGTTTCTTGCAGATGCACCTATTAAATTAGTTAGTAGCAAAATTTTTAATTTCTCTTCTGTTACCTGGTTTAACTCGAAATATCCTTCTAAACCCACTAAATAATCTTCAAAACTTTCTCCAATTATGTATGGTTCCATAACTCCAATTAGCTGTTTACTTTCGACTGGTGCCATCGTTAAAACCTTTTTATTATCTGCACTTTGTTTGGTGAATGCGTCTTTTAAATTTTTTTTTGATCGCTCATAAACTATCAATTTCTATTTTACAAATGACGTCAAATTTAATTTTGTGCTATCACAACGTTAATCTGCTATCACAACGTTATTGTAAAAAAAAAAACAGAAATAAAATTCGACTGCCGTTAGCTATGTATAACAATGTATGTAATGAATCTCACATTAACTTTACTTTTTGTAATTTTATTTAACTTCTCTTTTTTTTTAACTTAAACTTTATTAAACTTTGATTATCACAATAACTTTAGTTTTTTAAATCTTCGTCGCCATTATTGTGTTCCTATAGTTATACTAAATAAAAGAATAACTATCGTTATACAACTTTTATATCTCATAATAAGTTGATCGTTTATTTAATATGATCTTTTCACAATAAGATCCTCTTGAACACTGATTACAAAATTAGCTTAACAATAATATTTATAATAAGAGATATGTACAAGTATTTATGATAATTACATTTACATGAAATTAATAACATAAAAAGTATTTCAATTGGGATCAATTGCAACAAAAGAAAGTACATAACAGTGTGGACACGATCCGTAGCAACACACACGATCCGTAGCTTGTCGGTTTTTTGACAAACATCAAAGAGATTTGCGCCGCATGCTGTTTCTAGTGTGGACGCTTTCCACAACTTAAAAATTTATTTAGTTCATATCCATATTTATTTATTTGAAATAAATATTATATTTTAATATAAATATCAAAAAATACAATTTTAACCAGCAGCCAAATTCTGTAACTGTGAAGTGTTAAAAAATTCTTCATTTCGATTTTATCATTATTTTTTTATCATTTTACCATTTTTGCGATTCTATATATGCGATCTGAGTGTTAAAAAATCTAATAGCAAGCCCCGAACTGTCAAACGTCAAAAATACATAAAATTAAATGTTTTATTTTAACTTTTAACACAATTTAAACGTTAATTTTTACAAATTTAAATATATATAAATATTTTAAAAAATAAATTTGAAAAATAAATCTGCATTAAATTTAGAAATACAATTTTAAAAATCAAATTACATTGACGTTATGGTGTTTTTTGACCTAATGTCAATAACAACAAAAGAAACGATTTCATTTTATTGCCAAAACAAAAAATCAGTGTTATCTTTATAATTTTAAAACTTCACTCACTTAGATATTTTTGCGGTGAAGTGATAAAAAACTTATCACTTCATCGCTTCACCGTTACAGAATTTGGCTGCAGGAAAGTACAAAAGCCTCGACAAAAACAAACGATTCAGAAAATTAATATAACCTGTTCTCGTTTTCACGAATGGCTTGAGCGGAGTGACGTAAAAATTTACGTGAATAAATATCTGTGTGATAAAATATTTTTGCGGCGAAAATATTTGCGACGCACGCGTTCGCCACCAAAATTTGTAGGTGTAGAGCCGGCATTACATCGCTTTTATGCCGTATTTTTGTATTATAATAGTGATTCTCTTATTAGACCTTTATTAGTATCAAAACATGCATAGCTTAAGTTAAAACGTCTTAATCAAAAGAAATAATCATGAAAATTTAAAACTCAAAAAATTATTATGCATCAAAAATAATTAATACCTTAACTTTTTATCGTTTAGTTGACAAAATAAAAATTCAATACACTTCATCGATAAGAATGAGCCGTTGTGTTTTATTTCTTGTTTAGGTTTAATTTTATTTTGTATTAAATGGATTCTGCCCCCTGTGTCGTTGTTCAATACGGTAGGTAATATGATACATATTTTCTAGTATAGATTCATTAATTTGAATTCGTATAAGAAAAAGGAACAATAAATTCATAGATTTAATTGATTGGAATTTATTGATAACTTGTAAGATTCATGAAGAGATTTTAAATTTTTTATGTTATTTTTCGGAACAAAGCTATATATAATTATGTTTATTAAATCAATCGTATTATAGCCACCGTTAATTTAAAAACAAAAAAATATCCTCCCACTATCGTTTTTTAATTAACCCAATTTGCCCAGCTGAAATAAAATCAATAATTACGAGTTGGATTGTTCCGTGGGAAAAAATATTATATTATCTATAAACTACCTGTAAAAATAGGGAAAGGATCATAGTAAAATAGCAAGTAACACTAAATTTTGATCCTAAAACCACAAAGTTTTGACAAACCACTCATCAAAATCTAATCAAACGAATTATTTCAAATTTCTAAACAAATAATTTTGATACGAAATTAGTCCTTTTTGAGCCTTTGATCTTCATCCGAATAAAACGTCTAATAATTTTACTGTGTGAAAGCAATTGATGGCTTACGACTAAAACCATGAATTAAATAATATTTCTTTGTTTTTTTGGAGTTAATTTAAGTATCACTCGATTCTACTTCAATGAAACAATGTGTGACTTGCGACTGAACTGATGTCTGATTTAATATGTTGTTGTGTAAAAAATTGATTGACAGCAGATGTGGTTTCTTGAACTATATATGTTATTATTGGTGGGATCAAATTCTGCGTATGATTATTATATAATTATAGTTGTTTAATTCGAAGTACCTTTTTAATAGCAAAAAATAAATCAAACAAATTTACTATAATTTCTAAATGATAATTGCGGTTCGGTTTAATCACTGAAATTACTAGAAATAGTGCAGCAAAATAATAGAATTATTTTTATATCAATATTTAGTAAATATTGATGCTTCTATTTTAAATTGATACTCGATTTTCTCCATTTGTTGCCAATACTTTAATATAACATAAATTGCATCATCATCAATTCGTTAGATTTTGAAGAACCAAATTGAATAAATTTCCACTAATGGAAAATTTAAATAAAAACAAAAGAAACAATCATAAAAACAGAAGTGTTATTTGCAAAATGAATTATAATATTTTTGTGTTTGCATTTAGTTTTGCTGTACAATTCAATAAAAGCGCTTTTCTCGTAAAAACTTAACTTTTATGAAACTAAAATTGGAATAGTAAAAATATTTTAAAATTGATGCAAATTATGTTTTTGCAGTTGGTTATGTTAATGGTAAATTAATGGAAATTTAATTGAACTATTTAATTTAATATTATTTATAATACGAGTATTGCTTGTGACTAAATTGAAATATACCCGCTTGGGGTTTTGTTTATTAGAAATATGTTGCTATAGAGTTTTGAAACTCACTTAGGTGTAAATGATAAGCTGGTGCAGTTTGCGATAACGTCAAATGACTCTAAGTGGTAAGGGCTATAATTCCATTCTTACAACACTTTACAGTGTTGAGAGTAAAGACAATTATCGTAAGCTCTGTAACAAGTGCTTTTCTTTTATTATTGATAATGACCTCAGGTTGAAACTGGTTTAAGCTATGTTAATTTAATTTGTTAACAGATACGCGCCTAAGACCACTCACGTACAATAATATTTTCAGCTGCCTATAGTCATATTTTGTGACTTGCAATAAATTTTAATATGTTATTAAATATCTGACAACTAAACGAAATGGAAGAATATGGAGGGGCTGAAATCCCAAGGCTCTGAGATATCACGACTTTGGTCTGGGTTAAGGATTTTGATATAGTTTTCGGCAAAAAACTTTTATGAGGACATTGTTTTTAGTTTTGGGCAGCGATGTACAGTGAACGTAAAAAAAAAGTAAACAACGTCTAACTAATAAGAAAACTCTTCTTAAAATATTTTCTTCTTTTATAATGCATCAACATTTTATCAATCATGATTAATCATGATAAAACCAATCAATAAATACTATTTATTTGCATTTAAACATGCAAATGTGTATTTCAATTTGTTTCTTTATGTTGTGTAGACCAAATACGGGTGGACAAAAAAAAGTAAACAAAATTGTTTTCTATTTTTCAAATAATTGTAAATAATGTATAATAATTCTTTTAACTAAATTCTATATTTAATTGTTCATCTCTGGTAAGAATGATATATTAAATAAATTTTTCGTGATGATATATGTTGTTTTCTTGAATGGCAGCTAACATGGGTCATAAATCTGTAGAACTTCGTAATCTAATTGTTCGAGACGTAAAGAGCGGTGACAAATACACAGACATATCATTAAAATATAAAATATCTATTAGTGGTATACACAAAATTATAAAAAAATACAGAAATCATGGTTCTGTCGCTCGCAGATCAGAAAGTGGTCGAAAAAAATAACCACAGATAAAGATGATCGCAGTATTTATCGAGTTATTCGATCTAATCCGGCCAAAAGTGTGCGAGAACTTAAAGAAGATCTTGATCTAAATATATAAGATCGAACTATCCGTCGTCGAATAACTGAAAGAGGTATTAAGAGCTTTCTAAAAACGAAGAAACCGTTTCTCATAAAACAAAATGTAAAGAAACGTTTGGAATTTGCCAAGAAGTATGTGAATGAGCCACTTCCGTTCTGGAAGAAAAGTCATTTGGACTGAAGAAAGCAAATTCGAGTTAAAAAAACACAAAACGGCGACAACGTGTTTGGTGTAAAAATCCTGAAAGGCTACAATTTAAACATACACAAGGAACAGTAAAACATGGTGGTGGGCTCTCTCATGGTGTGCGGGTGTTTTTTTTGGAAAGGTGTGGGTAGAATAGTTAGAATAGATGGGAAGATGACTGGAGAGTCTTATGTTAAACTACTGCAAGATAATATTAGGCCTTCAGTGAAAAAAATGAGAATGACAAGATATGTTTTTCAACAGGACAATGATCCTAAGCACACTTCAAGACCCGCTAAAGAATATTTCTTGAAGAAAAAAATTAATATGCTCGATTGGCCGCCACAGTGACCAGATTTAAACACGATTGAGTATCTTTGGACTCAATTGGACTCAAATGGACTCAAAAATCACTTTTTCTTCTCGAACGAATCTCCCATCATTTTGGAATGGCATAGAAGTAGCTTGGAATGAGATTAGAGAGGAATATTTAAAAGCTCTAGTTGAAAGTATACCTAGAAGGTTGGTGGCAGTTATTCAAAACAAGGGAGGGCACACAAAGTATTAATTTTAAATTTTTTTTCATTTATAAAATTTTTGTTTACTTTTTTTTGTCAAAGGCTGATTTAAAACCAAATATTGAATTAAAAAAATCTTTAAAATAAAAATGATTTAAATAAACATAAATATTGTCATTTTATTAGCAAATAAATACTTGTTAGGTTTTGACTCTGGTTTTTAAATTTTCAAATTAATCGAAACATTTAGAGATGATTGTGTAAGATTGTCAGGTTTGTTTACTTTTTTTGCCGTCTACTGTATATCAAACATAACTCTTTGTTAAAGTACATGTGTTTTTTATCTCTGTTTAGAAATTTATTAGAAAAATAACACGCAACATCAATACGTTGCCGGAAAATTATAACAGATCATAAATTAACATACTTTAGTGAAAAGATGATTACAATCAGCAAACTACTGAAAAACTTCTCCATTTAGCGTTTCGAGAAAATATTACAAAATCACAAATTCATATTTCTTTCAAAATTCCAAAAATATTGTAAAAATTAAATAAAATCAAACTTTTTTAAAAATTCCAAAAATATTCCAAAAATTATTACAAAATCAAAGATTAAACTTTTTTCAAAAATTCTAAAAATATTGCAAGATTTTAACAAAATCAAAAATTAAAACTTTTTCCAAAATTCTAAAAATATTGCAAAAATTATAACATAACCAATAATACAAACTTTTTTCAAAATTCCAAAAATATTTCAAAAACTATAACAAATTCAAAAATGTCCATGCCAATTTCATGTTCAATTATATTTACGTCATAAAAACAGCTAAATTTTTTTTTCCAAAAATAGGCTAAAAAAATAAATGAAATCTGTTTTTTGACACACTTGACATTAGTTTTTTGACAAACTTATAATGCCATAATTCTCTATAATAATAATAAAATTTCATACCATACAAATAATTAATTTTATTTTTTGCCAAAAAATTGGATAAAAAATAAATAAAAATCTTTCTTTTGACAGACTTGACAACATTTTTTTGACAAACTAATAATGCCATAATTTTCTATAGTAATAAATTTCATGTCATATAATATATGTTTTGAGGGTTTTATGATGGGTTTTTTACAATTTGTGGCTGATATATGCATCCTATCGAAAAAAGATAATATGATATAGTTTATATCGACAACAAAATCTCAAACTTTTGTTTCGATTATTTTTCAATATAACCTTAATTTTTCGGAAGCTAAAATCCATCTTGTTCGTGTTTTTATTTTTATCTACCGCAAAAATAATTTTCAAGCTGGCTTAATCCCTTGCGAAAATGGTTTTTTTCCTCTAGTGTAAAAAGAATAACAAATTGTAGTTGCCATGGTATTTTCATATAACTTTACAACGTTTTTAAAAGAAAGCAACCATGTCGATTTCTAATTTTTTGAATTTAGAATGTTATTTTATCGAATTCTAATTTAAAAATTTAAAATAAAAATCGATTTTCTATGATAGTATATGAAAAGTCTATTTTCATCACGTTTAATGCCCTGTGAATATGGTTTATTTTCCACTAGTGTAAGAAGAATAACAAATTGTAGTTGCTATGGTTTTTCATATAATTTTACAAAGTTTTTTAAACAACGCAACCATGAAAAAAAAGAATATGATTTTAGAAATGTAATGTTGTCGATTTCTAATTTTATAATTTATAGTAAATATCGATTATATATATGTATGTTTATATATCTGTAGGTGGGAGGTAAACTACACCAAGTCCAATTTTTTCAAAATACGTTTTTTTATACTGTTGGAATCAGGATTTTGTTCTCTACCGAGAGGTTAATAGCACGGAGTCCTAACTAGTGTAGTTTTCGAGATAGAACAATTTTAAATAAACCAAGTCGATAGTAACTAGTCCATTTTCAAACAGTTTTTTGGCTTTCCTGTAAAATTTTAAAAATGTGACTTGGTGTAGTTTACCTCCCACCTACAGATATATATATATATATATATATATATAATATATATATAT
>CAVNZG010000402.1:0-27048 GCA_963693315.1 Diogma glabrata | reverse complement strand
GTTTTTGAGCGATAGTGAGCAAAGTGGTGGGGGGACCCTGGAGCACCTGTTTTTTTGAAAGCTCTATAACTTCTGTACCTGATAAGCGAATTGGATGAAACTTGGTACATAAGCATTTAGTATGATTTACAAAAATTCTGCATCCCAACTTCCGGTTTTTTACTTCCGGTAAAAAAATTTTTTTAATTGTTGGCAGTTTTTTCAGTATCTTTATGCACACTACAGCCTACAATAATGAAGTGATTATGATAAAACTTATGGAAAGGTTTCAATTAGTGTAAGAAGATAATTATCATCTTTTGGGACACATTGATCATAGTGGCGAGGGATCTACCATACAACTGCTGACTTTTCACACTTGGTTTTTAAAGTTTGTTGGGAGCATTCAGATTTCATTCATTAATCAATTTTAATGGCACTTTGAAAAAAGATAAAGACTTTATTGACAAAGAATTGACTAGTTTTTGGACAATATTGGGATAAGTGGTGGGGTCCTCTCGAACACATGTTTAATGTTCCACTGTTTGTTGGAAGCATACAACATTCGTTCGTTAAGTAATTTTGATTACACTTTGCAAAAATATGCAAATATGTATGGCAAGGAACTGATTAGTTTTTTTTAGCGATAGTGAACAAAGTGGTAGGGGGTCCTCCAAGCACCTGTTATTTTGGAAGCTCAATAGCTTCTGTACCTGATAATCGAGTTGGATGAAATTTGGTACATACACATTTAGTACGGTTTACATCAGTTCTGCATCCTAACTTCCGCTATGTCACTTCCGATAAAATTTTTGTTTACTTTTTCTCGTACAACAGAATTGCTTTAATATTTTTATTATTAGAACAACGAAGTCCATAATATTGGTTAGCTTTTAATTAAAGTATTTTATGGATATTAGCTCATTATATATCCAGAACACTATGTTTCCAGAGCTGTGGTGAAGTCAGCCTATGCATCAGCGTCGCAATATTTTTAAAGGATAACTAAGCAATAAATTCTATCAAATAATAAAATTCAAAATAAGCCAATACTTCATGCAAGGATAGACGAGATAAAAATAGAATACAAGGTAAAACGGCAAAGTTTTTGTAAAAACTTTGCATGAACAAAACTAATGTGCTGGTGGCATATTTCATGATCATGTAATGCACGATCTTTCTCAAGGATTCAAACAAAGATTGAGGTGCTACCATTGACTGTATAGAGCTTATCGTCCAGGACCCCATATATATGGACTAGCGATATCTCACTGCTATTACCACTGGTGTATGATATCTAACGTTAACATTAACTCCAAAAACAGCAACTGAAGTGCTGACTGAAAAATTAATTAATTAATTAATTAATAATGGATAATAATGGATCAACTTCACAAAATTTAAAATCATGCGAAAAAAAGGAAAAATGTCACAGTTCAAAATATCAAACCCATTTCATTTTGATCCACACAAAAAAAAATTATTGAAAAAACACAACAAAATCCAAACTTTCAAACTTTTCCTAAATTTTCTATTTTCATTTCAATCGGATCCTTTCATTTACTTTGTTTCCTTATTTCTTTTTACTGTCTATTTATATTGTTTTATGGATTTTTCTGTGAACTGAAAATATAAATATAGTAAAAGTGAGAAACGGAAATTGAGCATATTATAGCTCACGGCCAGAAATAAAAATATTTTATTCCCCATTCTGTTCGAATAACAATAAAATAAAATAAATTGAAAGGAATATAAGGATTTTATAATATAAGAAAGAAAAATCGATGGTTTTCCTTTTTTCTTGGTTGTTCAAAAGTAAATCAAAGTTGTTTAGTTTGTTTGTTTTTTTTTTGTACATTTTCACGACTTAGTAGAGCTTTAGGTGTGATGGATGGTTAAATAAATCATCGTCAGCCATAAAATCTTTTTGTAATATGTTTTATTTATCCAATATTTTTATTTAACATACATTCTAAGGCCAGCAATTTAGTTAAAGTACCAACTTTGTTAAATTACTTTATATAAATAATGTTTATAATAATTTGTCAAGGGCCTAAATCGTCGAAATTATTTTTTTGTATTTTATCTACCAACATTATGATAATAATTAATTTTATGTTTTTGTTTTGTTTACAACTCCAATTAAACCAAAATCCCAATTTACAGAAAAAAAATTATTTTTCTACCAAGTTTTTCACTCGAAGAAATTGAATTAGATTATTTTCAAACGTCAAATAATTAGGTCATAATTTAAGTGAGCTGGCTACGGAGAAATGCATCTTCTCTTCAAGAAATGCGACAATTTTACTTTTCCTGTTCCCTACATGTAGGGAAAAGTGTTGCTATGATACCGTTAAAATAATAACATACAAAATATAAATTTAACCGTCATTTTTATTTGTTCGAAACTACAAATATTTATAAATCAAGCCTTTTTAAATATTTATTATATTTATTAAATATTTATTAATTAAACCCAGAACTGAGTATCAAAACCACCAAAACATGGCACATTTTAAAGCGTTTGTAGAAAAATTAACATATTTTATTTGAACGAGAAGCAAATTTTCATGGCTTGCCTTTTATTGCCCGCCTCACTGCGTTAGGCGGGTAAACTCAGGCGCGCCATGAAAAGTCATACTTCTCCTCCGTATAAAATAATATACTATTAAAAATTAAATAAAGTCAACTCAATTTTTTGTTGTTGTAGTTTTTAATTCGTAATTTGAATTTTTATCTTTATTTACGGTGAGTGCACTTATTTACTGTTATAATTAAATATATATGTATTTAAAAAATATTATTTTCATTTTTATTCCATTGTGGAATTATATTTATGAAAATTTGAAGTCATAATTATCGCCAGCCAATTGAAAGCTTTCATTTAAACATTTTAACTCTTGCAAATGAGGAGATCCACACCAAAACGTTACATTTCCATCATAAAGAATTTTACACAAATTGAGAAAATGTGATTACACTATTAAAGTCTTAAGCAAACTCTATTCCACAAAGGAGAAAAACAATCCTTGTTTAAGCATAAATAAATAAGGTCAGTCATAATTACTTCGGTCTGAAAGACCTAAGTATTACATTCATGAGCCAAAAATGAAATTCTTACCCCCACTTTTTTTGGCATTTCTCGACGTTTTAGGACCTACTGATTCTAAAAAAGCAATAACAAAAAATGTATGTTTGTCTGCCGGTCGGCCGTCATTACCTACGCTGCAGGGAAAACCGCTGGAGGGATTTCAAAATATTCTAAAAACAGGTATACTTTTCTAAAAATAGGTATACTCAAGGGACAGGTCCGAAAGGACGCTGTGTACGATAACTGTACCGGAAGTGTGTCAAAAAAATCATTATGTGTGTCAAAAATAGCAGATATTCATATTTTTGACTTAAAAAACGTTCATTTTAAGTGATTACGTGTAGGAACATTGAATTTGGAGAAATCTTGATGGTCGGGATTACTATGTGAGACCAAAATCCAGAATATTGCATTAGAAGTTTGTCAAAAAAATGTTGTCAAGTGTGTCAAAGGAAAGATTTTTATTTATTTTTTTACCTACTATTCTGGAAAAAAATAAAATTAATTATTAGTTTGAAATAAAATTTTATTATTCTTATTGAGAATTATGGCATTATAAGTTTGTCAAAAAAATAATGTCAAGTGTGTCAAAAAAAGATTTCATTTATTTTTTTAGCTAATTTTTTGGGAAAAAATGTAGCTGTTTTGATGACGTAAATGTAATTGCAAATAAAATTGGACATAGAAATTTTTGAATTTGTTATAGTTTTTGAAACATTTTTGGAATTTCGAAAGAAGTTTGTATTTTTGATTTTGTAATAATTTTTGCAATATTTTTATAATTTTGGAAAAGTTTGAATTTTTAAGAATTTTTGGAATATTATTGGAATTTAGAAAAAGTTTAAATATTTGATTTTATTCTAATTTTTGGAATATTTTTGGAATTTTGAAAATGTTTGATTTTATTTCATTTTTACAATATTTTTGGAATTTCGAAAGAAATATGAATTTGTGATTTTGTAATATTTTCTCGGCACGCTAAATGGAGAGGTTTTTGAGCAGTTTGCTGAGTGTATCATCTTTTCACTAAATTATTTTAACTTATGATCTGTTATAATTTTCTGGCAACGTATTGATGTTTCGTGTTAGTTTTATAATAAATTTCTAAACAGAGATAAAAAAATACATGTACTTACAAAGAGTTATGTTTGATATACTTCGCTGCCAACAACTAAAAACCATGTCTTCATAAAAGTTTTTTGCCAAAAACTTTATCAAAATCCTTAACCCAGACCGAAGTCTTGATATCTCAGAGCTGTGAGATTTCAGCCCCTCCATATTTTGAATATTATGATTCCAAAGACATGATAATTATCCATATTTAAAAAAAAATGTTACGTTTTGGTGCAACCAATTGGTAATGTAGCGTTTTGGTGAGAGCATCTTAGAAATGTAACCTTTAGACTATGATCTACTACTTCTATTACCATTGTAGGAAGAACGTTACTTTAAAATTATGACAAATGTCACTTTTCGATATGAATAGAAAAAGAGGTTTTAGAGATATTATTTATTTTAAAAGAAAAACTTAAATTCTAAGAGCACATTCTTCTTAGCAACAATCGCAAATTTCCACAAGCTGATCAGTTTGGAACTGTTCAATTCCAGGAGTTGGTCGCTCTCCGTCCAACAGCGCTATAAAGAATTCTAAGTCTTCAAAATCTCTCCATGTCTCACCATACTGTTTCACCAATAAATTAGTTATATCTCTCTTTTTACCGTTTGAAACTGTATTCCCTACGGCAATTGTGCGATCAACGTTATTTTTTACAGTTTGTTTTATTTGTTTTGCGAATTACTCGTTACGAAAGCTCTTCGTTAAACGAGATTGTATGTGTGTTTTTGGAGAAGTTATTAACTAAAAAGTTAATTATATGAAAAAAGAGTATTTTTAAAATAATTATTTATGGGCTTAAAACTAAAATAAAAACGTTTCTGTGTTGTTGTTACAGATAAAGGCAAAGTATTTAAAAAATATGGTAGAAAATATTACGATTTGTTGTGACTAAGAGCATGTAATATTAGCTAATGTAAAGTAAAAATGCTACCTTCTGGTGCAACTCGTCGATGTCATAGCAGTATTTTACGAAATTTAACGCATTTTGTTGCAATTTCAGTCGAATTTTCGATGTAATTCAGTATTTGGAACCGATCTACATTCATAACTTTTTTTCTAAGAAAATTGGAAATGTTACGTTTTGGTGTGGACCTCCACAAATAGAATAAATGAAAAACGTAACATTAAATGAATGTAATTAGACAAAATTGACATTATTGTTGTCCTTAGGTATGCTAGTTATGAAAACATGATTATATTTTTCTTGTAAGAGAGTTGTCGGTTTAATAAGCTTTATCTAACGTGGAAGTATTTTCGTATTAAATATTCTTATGAATTTAACAATGTTTAACTATGTTTAAATATAACTATCTATGTTTGTTTTCTAAAGTAACACTAAATATCCCTAAACTTTTTTCTAATTCAATGTTACCTTATTTTGCCTTTTAAAATTATAATTATACTTTAAAAAAAAAACTGGTTAGTATCTCCTTTATGGTGATCAAACATTTCTTAAACAAAAACTGGCATCCACAACAAATTTTGACCATACAAAAATCACTGGCATTATTGAAAACTTTTAAGATCATTTTGCATGATTTAATTTCGATCGGTTACACCCAAATTACTTAAAATCCAAGAAAATAAATAACAAGAAAATTTTATGAACCAACAGTATACAAAATAAGAAAGAAAATCAAAAAAAAATATAATTCAGAACCGGGTGAAGAGAAAATATGAATAAAAAAGACAATCAGTTGTATTGAATGCATTAATTCACGTAGAAGAAAGTTGTTTAGGCAAATGAGTTTTAACGGATTGAACAGCTTCGTAACACATGCCATTAGGTCCTATGTGAGAATCAAAGCCAAGATCAAATCCAAAACCCAAAGCTAAGGTAGGCATGTATTCTGATAGCTTAGCGGGGTCAAAGAGGAGCTTGATGAGAAGTACGATTATCTGGATACTGGGCGCTTTTCCGTTTTAATTAATGTTTTATCACTACTTTCGGCCCTGTTATGATTGACCAGCGTACATCCTGATTTTTAACAACTATTGTATAGAAAACAATAATATTTTAGACTAGAGCGGTGCTTCTCCTAACCCATCACATAAACTAACAACAAAACTATGCACTGGGAGTTACTCTACGAGCATGCCTGATTAATCAGCTTATTCAGTCATGTCTGACATAATTCAGTCATGTCTTACTCTATGGTAATGCCAAAACTATCAGCTTACTAGTCAAGCAGCAAACCTGTACGATTTAGATAAAAATCTCAAGAGCCCAAATTAAATTGCATTAAGAATAATCTGCACAGGTCAGAAATGGAATCAGGAATTTAGCCCGATTAATTGAACAGGTTGATCACGATCTTGCATTCATACAGGAGTCGTGCTGCTAACGCTCATCACACCATGTGGGGAAGTAGCAACAATAACACAATCGGTGAGCATCTTCTTCGATTTTTATTTATAAACGATATGTCAGTCCCACCTCTTAAGAATCCAATCAGAATCGAGGTCTCTGACTAACCTAATTCTCAGTAACCAAAATAAACCAACGGCATATTTTGAAGGAAATTTTTATGTCTAATGATGCTTATATATGTATGTTTTAACATAAAACACTGTCCGAAGAGCATCCACGACCTAAGAAACAACCGAAAAACCAGCTTGGATCTTTATACAAAATATCTTCATAATAATGTAAATAGTTGCGGCAATATCAACTTCACATTGGAGTTTGACTTTGCAGCAAACAATTAACAAGAAATTATCACTGAAGTATACAACCTTTACTCTAATACCAAAGATCAATCCGAAAGATACTGGGATGTTCCTTGGTGGAACGGTAGCTTGGAGAAGAAAATGAATAAAGTTCATAAGCTCCTAAACAGAGTAAAAATAACAAATATTTAGCTAGATTGCTAAGGAGCTCTAACCAATTTTAGAAAAAAGAACTCAGACCAAGAAAAATAAATCGCTGGAAAGAGCTCTACAATACAATATATAGTATTCCTGCTGCAGCTCGACTCCAAAAATTGATATCTTCTGATCACACATACCTTCTAGGCTCAATCTGCAAACGAAATGTTACGTACACCACCATCTGCATTGAGACCCTAGATTCATTATTTCAAACTCACTTTCTGGACTCAATAGAATGGAACATGCGAAATGATGCCAACGAACACGTATGTCTTCTAGATCCTGCAACTAAAAGTGCTGCAGATCATTTAGCTAACACAATATTCACCCCAAAAAAGCGAGATGGGCTATGGTATTTTTCAGATTTTACTGCAAAAGGGTCTGAAAATCATCCTTCCATATCTCATGAGTTTGTTCAAAGTAAGGTTTTCCTATCCTTACACTTTTCAGATATGGAAGGAAACTAAAGTCGTTTTACATACCCAAGCCATTCAATGAAGCCAAACTATACAGTTCTTTACGTCGTACATTTTTTCTTTGAAAAACTATGGAAAAAATGTTAGACTACCATATCTGTCATGTATGTCTTAAACAAAACCCTCTAAACTCTAGCCAGCATGTCTATCAGACAGGGAAATCTGCTGAAACGGAGTTGCACAACATAGTAAAAGAAATTGAGACCACACTGAACTACAAGGAGTTCTTGTATATACTTTTATGGATAACTTCGACAATGTCCATTTCAATGCTATCACTGAAATGACCTTATTATCAAGACAAAGAGTCGAAAAATAACAGCTACACTTGGTGATTATTTGGTGACTTTTACTGCATCTAGAGGCTGTTCGCAAGAAGACATGCTCTCTCCACTACTTTGGCTAATGGTAACTGATAATTTCCTAACCAACCTAAATGATTCTGGTTTCAACACTGTATGCTATACCAATAACTTAGCAGTTATGCTCAGAATAAAACATAACTGCATTGTCGCTGTTTTAACCCAGACAGCTCTTAATCTTGTATAAAAGTGGTATCTCACTACTAAAGCCAGTGGTATGTGATATCTCACGGCTGGAGTACTTGGGCTCGTTACCCCTCTTGGTCACTTAGACTTGACGCCAGCATACTAATCATAAACTTATCAAAATTAATGATGCAACCAAAATTCTGCCGACCATATAACATCTATACCCACCTACTAATAATTCCAGAACCATCATTAATTGATTTATTCAGCAGAATATTGTCTCAAATTTAAAGCATCTACAGAACCTTATTAACGGGGGGGGGGGGGGGGGGGGGTTGGTAGATTATTTTTTGCGTTTGAATGTGTTTCCCCGCGGAATGATTAAATTTTGAATATCGCCATTTTTTCTGTAGAGTGCGTATTTTTCGAGATATTTGAAAGTTTCAGGTTAAAAAAATCACTCGGTATATATATATATATATATATATATATATATATATATATATATATATATATATATACATATATATATATATATATATATATATATATATATATATATATATATATATATATATATATATATATATATATATATATATATATATATATATATATATATATATATATATATATATATATATATATATATATATATATATATATATATATATATATATATATATATATATATATATATATATATATATATATATATATATATATATATAATATATTATTTTATCTATTTATAAACTGCTGCGATTCCTTAAAAAATTCTTCTTCGAACAAGTTCTTATCACAGAATTTCTTATATGGTTTTAAAGTCATACTAAAACAAAGCTTTTGTCAGAAAAAAAATATTCTTCTTTACCTTAATTGTTGATAGCATTTTTTTTATGTCGACAAAAAACATTGGATTAGTAGTTGAGATCCGAAAATGCGCAGTAACAAATTATTCGAATGACTTTTTTATAAGTTATAATGTCATAATGTCATAAAGATTTAATTTTATTCTAAGTTTATTTCAAGTTTTTTGCGCAAAATAAAAAATATAAAATCCTGAAAAATACTGATTTACTTTTAGTTTAATTTTGGATACTGAAACTACCTAGATGCAAGAGTTAGTTTTTAAAGTGGTTAAAGTATATAGTTAGCAAAAAAAAACTAAATTTTTAACGCAATAAAAACCGAAGGTAAATCAAATTATTTTCTATAATTTCGAATTAAAATTAGTATTGCATTTGAAATTTGTGGAAAACCATTTAAAGAAAAATGTGCAAGAAATTAGATTAGTTTACATGTTATCTTATCTTAAGGCCTTCTTAATTGATATTTAACAGCAATCATTGGCTTAAATAGAGGACCAAAACGGACAATGCTAATTAATTAATTTGCATTGTATTTTGTTAAAATTTATTGTATGTATGTTGATTAAATAATTCAAAGTTTTGACTTAAAATTCAATAATTAAAAGTGCCACTTAGGGTACGCATAAACAAGAAAACAGACCATTTTTGAAATTCATGAGAAATCTAACTCATGTAACTTGGTAGATCCTTTGAAGTTTTTCAATTTCGAAATCAGTTTTGGGATTATCTGAATAAACCTTACAGTTCATTACTTTAAATCGTTTACGTGCTCGGGCAGGATCGATCCTGAGTGTTAGACCCATTATCCACTGAGGCCAAGGTTTTATACATTTTAATTTAATGGTTCATCTTTGAAAGTTCTTTCATTATCATATTTTTTATTGTTAAAGTTGAATTACTCGTTTTCTTGGTGGTTTATACAATTTGTAACAGCTCAACCTAAAATAAAATTACACACACACATGCATGTTGTCAAATTGAATAAATTAAATTATTGTAACAAATCTTTTTTCTTGTTTGAGCCGTCGTACTAGTATCAAGTTCTAAACTTAAAATTAACTAATTTGTTCTCAATAAAATAAAAACAAAAATTGTGTTCAAATTAAATTACTTTTTATTTAATTCAATAAATAAACGTACACATCATAGAGTAGATTCAGTGCTTTATTCATTTTTTCTTTGGAGTTAAATCAGCGCAACACAATTAGTACATTTTATTACACGAGATGAAAACGCTACTTTTCGTGAGTGAAAATTTTTTCACGAGACAGGTTAGCGTCGAGTGGGACAATTTCACGAACGTAATAGTACATTATGATTCAAGGAAGCAAAACTAAAGATTTTGGACGGATGTGGAGTTTGCAAATCGAAGCACTACCCGAAATTTGCACCCACATTAAGTCCAAAATGACTTACGTTCGTGCATCATATACTATTTTTTATTCGCCACAAGCAAAATATTTAAAAAAAAAATTGTTTATTCTAAATCACAATTATAAATTTGCATACATTTTGAACAAATAACCTTTGACAAAATATTTGTTATTTTTTCCAAATTGTTGTATAACTATGACCACAAATGATAAACACTGTTTTGATTGGATTATGAAATTTTAAATTTAAGGGTTGCTTTGATAAAAATTTCTATTTTTCGTAGACTTTAAACAAATGCAAATGTTTTTTACTTTTTTGGACGTAGCTATGACAACAAAATATATGGTTAAAAAGTGACACTTTAAGGCCGCAAAACACAGTAATAAACTAACACTTTAATATGTAGGTGAATAAGAACGATATTTATTTTAAAATATTATAATAAAAATCGGAAACATAACATTCAAAATTCATATTCTATTTTTCCATGGTTGTTTTGTTTTAAAAACTTGGCAAAATTACATTAAAATACCTAGCAACTACAATTTGTTATTTATCGAAAATATTTTGCACTGGAAAAAAGAAAACCATTTTCACAGGGGATTAAGCCTGCTTGAAAATAGACTTTTCATTTGCTATCATAGAAAAATTTTGTTTTATCTCTGTATTCACATATAGTAAGGTTTAGAAATTAAATAATTTGTAAAGAAAAAAAAATAAATTCAATTATGTAACGTAGACTCGTTTTGACATTAAGAATTCATAATTATCCTAAATAGTAATTTAAAACTTTTATTAGGTTTTTATTTGTCCTTTGAAATTAAAGCAAGAATGCACATCAATTGTAAGAAGTTTCAATCAAATCGTTTGAACAAGTTGTATGCAATTAAAAACTTTTTTTGGATGCTTAATTTTTGTAATTGTTGATATTTGATTAGTTTTTCATGACAACGTAAGAGTATTTAATTTTTCATTACGCACTAGTGTGTAATAAATATATTTCGATTTTGCTACCTAAAATATTTTATCGTAATATATAAAGAATAATGAAACGTTCCTCATTTCTACAACCTGTATCACAAGTAACAATCTTATTTAGAATATTTTTTATTACATGGATATAGAGCAGATCCATACGAAAACGATCACTTGTTGGACGACACTTTTAGGTAGATTTCATATAAAAATCTACCTATTGCAATGGGCTTCATCTCGGCATTTCGGAAAAATTTTGATGCCAAACGACTATATGTGATAAGCGGAGATGGAAAAACAAAAAAAAAAAAATAAAAAATAAAAAAACAAAACAAAAAAAAATATAAATATAACGATATGAGGTATAACGGAATTTAGTGGCACTCTCACGGTCGCATTTTTCGACCTACACCAAAATTATTTTCTGTGTATATTTCGGCAAATAATGTCTTCCAGAATGCCAGTTCGTGAACTGGCCATATCCGGGTACCGGTTAAGCGGCTAGAGCCTAAAAAGTCTAATAATCTAGGGCGCTATAACTTCCGTTTGAATAATAATATTTTAATAAAATTTAAAAATATTGAATACTTGAACCTTTTTTTATCATTTTTATCTAGATGACAACCTTGGCGTTTCAGGTTCCTAAAAAATCAGCTGTTTTAAAAATTTACTAAACTTTGCTGTCCTTGATCTAGCTGAAATGGCCAAGCTCATATTTGAAAACTTTTTTTCACGTACTTAAAATATAAATCTTTCCAAAATTTTCAAAAATAATAGTTTAAGTCTAACGGTTGAGACCCTAGGGCTGTTGAAATGAAAACAAACGCAAACGGCAATGCTTTCATCATGTTTCAGTTTATGTTATTTAAATTCATCTTAACTTTTAAACATACTTTTCAATAATAGCCTCAAAAATTTCAGCTTTCTAACCCAAAAGGTTCTCTTTATATAAGCGTAATAATGAACATCTTGCAAAAAAAATATCAAGCCATTTAATACCATAGAAAAATTATCAAAATCTCTTTTGTTTTTATTTTTTTTACTAAGTAACCGTTTGAAAAAAGATTAAATAAGAACAAAAAAACGCAACAACAAAAGATGATTTTGAAATAAAATTGTTTGATAATGTTTGATCATAAATTATGTGTGATGGTATAAGTGTAGTTGTGACGTAGTTCATATGATCTTTGGTGGATTTAATATGTTATTAAAAGTAGTTTAAACCAACTTAAATAAAACTGTTCCGAAATTGTATTGATGGAGTTAGTTCGGATAATGTATTTAATTGGTTCGATAATTTTTTGAATTATTCTGTTTCTATTTATATTTTTTATTTAAACTAATCTGACTTATCTAATTTTATTTGGACACAAAACCGTCTGACCCCGAAATCTACCTTTTTCTAGTGGATGTACCTGCCGCTGGGATTTTTTTTATTGCAATTTCACCATGCTTATTCGGTAGAATATAAAAAAAAATAGACGTTTTTTGCTCCTCTCTCTCTCTCCGTTCTCTCGTGGTTCTCTCTTGCAAATTATGGCTGCAGGGTCAACTTTAAGAGTTTGTTAAAAATGAACGGCTTAACGGATTTTAACGATTTATATCTCGTTTGGAAGATAGTTTAATATACTTTAATATAAAAATAATTTGAAAAAATATTTTAGAACAAAGTATGGTCAGAATACTACAAGTAATTTTATTTTTTAAGGTTTTTATCAAAAAGGCCCCATCAAAATTTTTATTTTATTTATTTTTCAAATCTTCAATTTATTTTCTTTTGAACTAAAAATAAAAAAAGTGATGTCAACGAACCGTTTGGCCAGGAAAAATCGTTAAAGTTAATTCGATTTTATTTTAAATAACAAATTATGAATCCAAAAAAACGCAAATAGTGATCGCTTTCGCGTGGATTTGCTCTATATAGAGCTTCCTTCTATTATATAGTGGGTAGGTGCGTGGGTGGTGTTGAGAAAAGTGCATAAAATTTTGTATGTGATCCCGGTATGTGATCCTTGTTCACTTGAAAATAGAACATCTGAATTGTTTTCAAAATTAGACAAAATAACGGCAGTTAAAACACCTAATAATTTGAATATTTAAATCTTATTGAGACTTGGTATATATTATGTTTTAAAACTGTTACAAAATATTTATACGTACGGCGTACCAACTTCCGGTTTGTCACTTCCGGTTAAAATTTTTTTTTTCTAATTTTTAAGGCGTTTATCCTTGCTCCTGCCAAAAGTTACAAATCGAATATCATGAAACGTTGGTAAAAGATTTTAATCAATATCAGAAATATTTCATAGCTTTTGGGGTACAATAGACAAAGGGTTAAGGATCCACAGTACGTAAATAAAAGGTGATTTTTTCACTGTTTTTTATGTTTATTTTGGGATGGCAATGAGCTGATTATTTTTTAAATGAAATTGAACAAAATGCTAGTAGTCCTCTGAGCGTTGGTGGTTTTGAAACCTCAATAATATATGTACCAGATAATCAAATTAAATGAAACTTGGTAGATTTACATTTAGAAAAATCCGGTTCTGTTCCGGTTTTTTACTTAAAGTTAATTGGTGATGGTAAAAACCAACTACTTTATTCTTCAACGACAAATTTGGTTTATTTCATCCTATCTCACTCACTTCACAGTATGCAGCTTTTGTTTTAATCGGACAGTATATATCTAACTTCATATTAAAATGAAAATTTCTTATACTCTTGGTTCATTTAGACTATTAGGTATTCGTCTAGAATTCAGCTCGAAGAACCATATTATTTTGTTGATTGTTGTATGTTCTTGCATAGTTGAATTGTGTTCCATACAATTGTGAAGATAAATAAAGTTTGAAGGTCTTGAGAACTAAGCCGGGTATTTGCGTAGGTGGTTTATTTAGATGTTAGTTGAGGAAGATACAATATGGCGACGGCAATATTGTAAGTTCTCACACTAAATTTTTGATAAATGTTTTAACTTTATTATGCTGAGCATGGATCACAAGTGAAACACAAAAGTATTATACGATACAAAACGTTCGAATAAAAAAAATATAAAACAAAAAACAATGACATCAATCATCGCAAAAGAACTTGACATATGATCACAATCGTTTAAACAAAATATATTAAAAAATTGGCAACATTTGCTCATTTAAAAAAATTCTCGATATCTCATGAACAACAAATGTCAAGTCGAACAGCCATTCAAATTTTTCATAATGTATATGTTATGCCCATGTATTAAAGTTATTCTTTTTGCTGTCGAAAGGATAAATATTTTTTATATCTGACTATAGGAAATTATGCATCGTCTTGTTGTATGAAAAGGTATTTTTATAAATGACAATTTCATTAAAGCTAATAAACAATTTTTTTTACAGAAAACCAAAACTTCGTTGCTTCTTTTCATCTTGAAACAAAATCTTCTTACTGAAGAAAAGCAAAAAGAACCAAAATAAGAATGATTCTTAACAAAATTGAATTGATAATCGTAATAGCAATAACATTAACGTGCAATGTATATGGAAATTTAATGGAGGAATATAGCAAAACAGAAAATTGTGTGACATTTTCGCCTTGTACTTCTGAAATTGTGAATAACACAAATGTAACCAAGTGTCCAGGGGACAATCCGTTAGTAGAATTACGTATGGAACTACCACAGTTCTTAGAAATTCGTTGTTTATCAGCGAATGAAAATGTTTATAACTGCTTGCCCATAATGAACATTGGTGCAGTTACAAACTTAATTATATTTAAATGTCCCATACTAGAAAATCAACCGATTGTAGCTGTTTTAAAAAATTTGGCAATACAAAATATAAAAGTTTTAAAATTTTATAATTCTAATTTTGGGATATCGTTATCTCGTCAACATTTATCAGAATTGGACGGTTTGAAAGAGCTTTATTTAGAAAAGGACAACATAACATATATCCCGGATGATTTATTTAATAACGTTTCAACCATTGAATCGCTCAGTTTGAGCGACAATGAACTGAATCTATCACCTAGCATTTTTAAAAATCTTCAAAACTTAGGGTTTCTAGATTTGAGTTACAACAATCTTGAAGAACTTGGAAATGGGACGTTTCAACATCAACAGGTTTTAGCATATTTAAATTTAACGGGCAACGCATTAAAAAATTTAACAAAAAATACATTTGAAGGATTGGAATCATTACTCAAATTAGATTTATCGAATAATGATATAGAAGTTTTGCAGACTGGTGTTTTCCATCATTTAGGAAACTTAGAGGAATTGTGGTTAAATCTTAATCGATTAGGAGTACTTCCAAGCGAGCTATCTGTTGGTGCTACTAATTTGCAACATTTGACATTAGCACACAATCACTTACCCATTGATTTGTTTTCGAAGCAAAAGAAATTGGAATATCTCGATTTAAGTAATAATCTGCTGGTTGAGCTTGGTGATGTTTTTGAAAATACAATTAATTTAAAGGCTTTGGGCTTATCAGGAAATCAATTGACAAATATTTCTGGGTAAGTGTTGCAATTTTTATTTGCATTTTATAAATTTTTATATGGAAGGGTCAAATTTTCTAAACATAATGCCATGTTTGATTTTTAATCCAAAGGAATAAATTTAAAATTACGATAACTAAACTACGCCTGGCTTGAAAACTATAATTTCAATCAAATCAAAACATTAGGTGGTCGGATCAAAGTCGAATCATGGCTGGTTAAGAGACCCAGAGGACTAGAAAAGTTATATTTATATTTAAATACGGTTACCTCATGTCAAAAGTTTTACCATACCTCATGTCAAAAGTTTTAGTTTTATGACCAACGCTAAATCCGACGAAGACTGACTTTATACTTGGAAGTAGTTTAAACTTTAAAGTGTTTAGTTTAAGAACAGTGTGGTCCGAAAGATTTCTGGAAATTCAAAAGTTGATAGAAATAGAAGTTGATTTAAAATACAAAATGTTTAATGATGGCGTTGTTGCCACAGTTGCCGATTGCCGCAGTTTTCTTTATAAAAGTTTAAACACTGCTAAACTTTCAGAAAGAGATTGTTTTAGTTCTAAAATTTTTCATTACGCTTTATAACTAAAACTTTCTCTAGAACTACAAAAACAATTTTCTTTAAATTTTGATATATTTAGGGTAAAGCTGGCATTTTTGGAAATGCAAAATTCTTCAGCAGTTCATTCTTGATCTACAAAAATTGGCCCCATCTTTAAAATTTATAAATATTAAATCGACTGAATTTTCGATATATTTTACATTGATTAAATATCTTGTAGTTTGAAAAACCATAATTGCCTTTGCTATATCTTTAAAGCCAACTCTTGAAATAATATTGTCAACGTAAAACTTTTCGTAGTATAGAGCACTAGCTTTTTTTAATGGTTCTACTCGTTAAGTATGGAGCACTTGATGTACGATATGTAACGGTGTTTAGTTTATATTGGTTTATTGATTTTGTTATCTTCTTTAAAAACTATATTAGGCGAGGAAATAAAGCACAAAAATAGGCCAAACCTAAGCAAATTGGCAGAGTAAGATGGATCGAGGTGCGGTTTTTTGCATTCGATTCAGGAAGCCGTCAGGAAAGTTTGTGAACATAGCCACTTTTCGGCAGAAAACCTCTGGAGTACCTAGGGGCCAGGGCGGGTTATAGACACCTCATCTCCTTGGACTTTCCATTAATTCAGCTCAAAATTGATCGAAGCTCGTTACTCGGGGGTTTTTGGGGTCGCTGAACACGAATATGATGTCGACGATGACCCTCGGAGTTTCTAGGGCCCAGGGCGGGTATGTCTAACTCATCTCCTGGAACTTTACATTAATTCAGCTAGAAATTGATCGAAGCTCGTTACTGGGGGTTTTGGGGCCGCGGAACACGAATATGATGTCTGCGATGACCTTTGGAGTACCTAGGGACCCGGGCGAGTTATATACACCTCATCTCTTGGAACTTTCCATAAATACAGCTCGAAATTGATCGAAGCTCGTTACTCGGGGGGTTTTGGGATCGCTGAACACTATATTATTTTATTTAATTAATGGAAAGTTCCAGGTGATGAGTTAGACATACCCGCCCTCGACCCTAGGTACTCCGAGGGTCATCGCCGACATCATATTCGTCTTCAGCGCGACCTCAAAAACCCCCGAGTAACGAGCGTCGATCAATTTCGAGCTGTATTTATGGAAAGTTCCAGGAGATAAGGCGTATATAGCCTGCCCTGGCCCCTAGGTACTCCGAAGGTCATCGCAGACATTATATTCGTGTTCAGCGGCCCCAAACCCCCGAGTAACGAGCTTCGATCAATTTCGATCTGAATTTTTGAAAAGTTCAAGGAGATGAGTGAGACATACCGGCCCTGTGCCCTAGGTACCCCGAGGGTTATCGCCGACGTCATATTTGTGTTCAGCGACCTCGAAAACCCCCGAGTAACGAGCTTCAATCAATTTTGAGCTGAATTAATGGAAAGTTCCAGAAGATGAGTTAGACATACCCGCCTTGGACCATAGGTACTCCGAGGGTTATCGCTGACATCACATTCGTGCTCAGCGACCCCAAAAACGACCGGGTAACGAGCTTCGATCAATTTCGAGCTGTATTTATGGAAAGTTCCTGGAGATGAGGTGTATATAGTCCGCCCTGGTCCCTAGGTACTCCGAGGGTCATCGCAGACATCGTATTCGTGTTCAGCGGCCCCAAACCCCCTCAGTAGCGAACTTCGATAAAGTTCGAGCTGAATTTATGGAAAGTTCCATGAGATGAGTTAGACATACCCGCCCTGGGCCCTAGGTACTCCGAGGGTCATCGCCGACATCATCTTCGTGTTCAGCGACCCCAAAAACCCCCAAGTAACGAGCTTCGATCAATTTCGAGCTGAATTTAGGGAAAGTTCAAGGAGATGAGGTGTATGTAATCCGCGTTGGCCCCTAGGTACTCCAGAGGTTTTTTGCCGAAAAGTGGCTATGTTCACAAACTTTCCTGACGGCTTCCTGAATAGAATCCAAAAAACCGCATCCCGATCCATCTTACTCTGCCAATTTGCTTAGGCTTAGTGCTTTATTTCCTCGTCTATATAAGATGGTAAATAATATATTTTTTGGTCTGGATGTTCTATAACTTCATGCTCTGGAACAAACATTTCTGTGCCAGGCTACGATTGAAATTTTCATTAATTCTAGAAAGACTGTCATTCTGTATAATTATCATGGAATTGTCCAGTAGCTTTTCAGTTTTCTAATAAAAATAGTTATAACCTAAATTAGGAAAATGCACCTGATGTCTTTCCGTCTATCAGATGCTAGCACTAACTACCCACTGAGCTACATTGACTTACGTCGATTACGGTTTTTAACAATAACATTGTATGTTTAATTATTCGAAAGCTCAACTTCGTGCAAACGAACTTTCATTAACAACATTCTAACATTTTATTTTTAATTTCAGAACATTGTTCCAACATCTCCATCATCTTAAAGTTCTCTTTTTGGACAACAACAATCTTAATTTTATTGCTATAAATGCTTTTGTTTCAACATCAATAATATCACTTAATTTAGCAAATAATCATCTAACAGATTCTTCATTAAAAGTTAATTTATTTCCCAAATCGGTAAATTTTTTAAACCTAAAAAACAATTCTCTAATAACTGTTTTAAGTAATTGGTATAGCATCAATACAAATTTACAAAATTTATATGACTTAGATTTAAGTTTCAATAATATCACAACATTTTCATTTAAGGAGCTCTTTAGCTTGTTCTTCAAAATCAGAATTATCCTAACAAATAATCAAATAACTAAAATTGACTTAAATATAACTCCGGATGCCAAAATAAACCATTACGGTTATATAACTGTTTACATCGAAAACAATCCAATCAACTGTGATTGCGGTATATCCACTTTAGTGAAGTATTTGCAAGGACCAAAGGACGAAAATATAGAAATACAACCTGGAAGATCACAGTGTTCAAAGCCACCAAGTCTTGTCTATCGGCAGGTGAGCGCTTTAACATTAAATGAAATATTATGTCCACTTAGTGGTTCAAACACCAGTTGTCCAGAAAGTTGTAAATGTTATGTGCATCCAATTAATGATACTGTTGTTCCAATAATTGTTGATTGTTCAAATTTAAATTTAACAAAGATACCAGATTTATCAGTAATTGGCAGTATGCATTTAATTGAACTAAATATATCAAACAATAACATAACAGAACTTCCATTGACTAATAATACAAGCATTCCTGAAGTTACAAAAATTTACGCTTCAAATAATTCAATTGGCAATATTGACGTAGAAAATTTACCAAATAATTTAATAATATTAAAAATTGATAACAACAAATTGAGTTATTTAAATCCAACAACAATTTCAAAATTAAATAACATAACCTCATTACAAAAACTATCATTGAGCAGGAACAGTTGGAGATGTGATTGTGAATCATCAGAATTTGTATCATTCATACAAAATCGATTTAAATTAATTTCAGATTATGAATTAATAAAATGTGAGAAAGGCGCAAGCATTAAAACACTTTCACAAACTGATTTGTGCCCACAAGATCATATTATATTAATAGCTGTATGCGTAGCTCTAGCTCTGTTTGGAATAATCTTTGGTATCGTTGCAGGTCTTTACTATAAATTTAATCAAGAAATTAAAGTATGGTTATTTGTACACAATCTATGTCTATGGTTTGTTACAGAAGAAGAACTCGATCAAGATAAAATATATGATGCTTTCATATCCTTCTCGCATAAAGATGAAGATTTTGTACTTAAACATTTGATGCCAAATCTAGAAAATACACCAAACCCATATAAATTGTGTATACACCATCGCGATTGGAACGCTGGAGAATTTATTCAAAAACAAATAGTAAAGTCGGTTCAAGAGTCTCGAAAGACTATCGTTGTCTTATCTCCAAATTTTTTGGAATCTCATTGGGGACGTATGGAATTTATGACAGCACATACTAATGCAATTGAAGAAAGTCGTAAACGTGTCATTGTTATCATGTATAAAGAAATTGGTGACATATCGAATTTAGATCCAGAAATAAAAACATATATTAGCATGAATACGTATTTAAAATGGGGTGATCCAATGTTTTGGGAAAAATTACGTTATGCTCTACCACATCCACAAAAAAATCAAAAACCAAAGAAAGGATTAGTTAACAATGGTTTAGAAAAGTCAGCTGATGAACAAATAGAGTTGACAATACCATCAACATCAACAGTATTGGCTAACAACCAGACCAACTCAAACAGCTGCAGAGAAGTCCATAGTTAATTGATCAAACGATCAAATTAATGAACAGGCGAGTGGTATGTGTTGAAACGAGTAGATTATGGTACGCTCTGTGTGTCTCTGTATATACAAATGTTTGTTGTAAACATTCATGAGCTAAAAGTGAAATTCTTACCCCCAATTCTTTTGGCATTTTTCGACATTTTAGGACCTACTAATTCTAAATAAGCAAAAAAAAATGTGTGTATGTCTGTCGGCCGTCCGCCCGTCATTACTTACGCTGCAGGGAAAACCGCTGGAGAGATTTCAAAAAATTTTTTAAATAGGTATACTCAAGGGACAGGTCCAAAAGGACGCTGTGTTCTATAACTGTACCGGAAGTGTGTCAAAAAAATCATTAAGTGTGTCAAAAACAACAAATTTTCATATTTCTGGCGGGATTGGGATTGGTATGTGGGTATGTATTTGATGGGATTGGTATGTGAGACCAAAAACTAGATTATTGCATTATAAGTTTGTCAAAAAATGTTGTCAAGTGTGTCAAAAGAAAGGTTTTTATTTATTATTTACCCAATTTTTTTAGAAAAAAATAAAATTAATAGTTTGTATGACATGAAATTTTATTATTATTATAGAGAATTATGGCATTATAAGTTTGTCAAAAAAATAATGTCAAGTGTGTCAAAAAATGATTTCATTTATTTTTTTAGCCAATTTTTTGAAAAAAATTTAGCTGTTTTTATGACGTAAATTATATTTAAAATGAAATTGGACATGGAAATTTTTGAATTTGTTATAGTTTTTGAAATACTTTTGGAATTTTGAAGAAAAAGTTTGTATATTTGATTTTGTAATAATTTTTGCAATATTTTTAGAATTTTGGAAAAAATTTTAATTTTTGTTTTTGTAGGAATTTTTTGAATATTTTTAGAATTTTGAAAAATTTTAAATTTTTGATTTTATTATAATTTTCGGAATTTTGAAAAAATTTTCAATTTTTGATTTTGTAATAATTTTTACAATATTTTTAGAATTTTGGAAAAAGTTTGAATTCTTAAGAATTTTTGGAATATTATTGGAATTTAGAAAAAGTTTAAATATTTGATTTTATTCTAATTTTTGGAATTCTTTTGGAATTTTGAAAGAAGTTACAATTTTTGATTTTGTTGAAATTTTTGCAATATTCTTAGAATTTTGACAAAAAATAGAATTTTTGAATTTTATACCTATATATATATATTTAGAATTTTTGAAAAAAGTTTCATTTTTTGATTTTGTAATAATTTTTGCAATATTTTTAGAATTTTGGAAAAATTTAAATTTTTAAGAATTTTTGGAATATTATTGGAATTTTGAAAAAAGTCTGATTTTATTTAATTTAACAATATTTTTGGAATTTTGAAAGAAATATGAATTTGTGATTTTGTAATATTTTCTCGAAACGCTAAATGGAGAGGTTTTTGAGTAGTAACGAAAAAACTATATCAAAATCCTTAACCCAGACCGAAGTCTTGATATCTCGGATCTGTCAGCCCCTCCATATCTTTATATTACAATTTGTTTTGATAAGACCTCATTTAAACATATACAGTTTCTAAAACAATTTTTTTGGAAAAAGTTGAGAAAGAGAGAAAAACGACGCCTAGATATTACAAAAATTGATATAATTTAGAAGTGCACATCGGCGTAACAAACAAAGTTCTATTAAATTTGTACTCAATGCACTATAGTAAAATTAGATTTCAAGATAATAGTAGATTCTTGTATGAGCTTAGAATGAAGGCAATTCTTCACGAGGATGAAGTTTCCCGGAACGAGCGTAGCGAGTGGAGGGAATCATCCGAGTGAAGAATTGCCTTCATCCTAAGCGAATACAAGATACTATTTTATCCACGACTACAAATATCTCAAATAATTTCATTCAAGTTTTCCTGTAAAAGTTTACATCGCCATATTGAAATAAATCTATGAAATATAAAACAAAACAAAACATGTTTGTTTATTTTATATGTATTGTTTTTGTTTTATCTGTTTATATTACTATACCAACAAATCAAGTTTTTAATTTGTTAGGGGAATTTTGAATAAATAGAATGGGATGAAATAAATAAAAAAGAATTTGATATATAGCAAGGAATGAATACAATTACAATGAAAGATATACGCATGGAAAGTATATATTCTTTAGTAGTCGTGGATAAAATTATTTCTTCTATTTACGTGTTTGTTTTGGAGTAAAATAATCATTGAGATTATTAAATTCTCTTGTGGACCAATTGATTTCAATTTTTTGTAAAAAAAACGCAATGAATAACAAATTTATAATTTTTTTAGGAAGATTTCATATTTAATGTTTATTCGTTTATTAATTTTTGTATTGATATTTTTATAAAATAAATTAATGTGTTTATTTATTGATAAATAGTTTTGGTTTGATTTCAAAATATCTTTGAACTATAATTGTGTATAGAGTACACCATGAAACTGCCACTCAGTGGCGTAGCTAGCATGGGTGGCACGCGGGGCGGAGATTGTGGTGTCACCCCAAAAATAAAAACTGTCAATAATAAAAAAAAGCCGATAAACGTAATTTATAATTTTTTTTGCATATGAGCATTATTATTATTAAATTAATGCATATGAGCATTATTATTAATAAGCTACATTGGGTCATTGTTGCCCGCAAGTAATTTTTAATTAATTTTAATTTGCTAAAACTCCTCTCACACGAAGCCACTAATACGCAAATAGTCATAAATAACTTTAGTGCGAGATTCGGAAGAAATTCTGAAAAATCCCATTCTACGATGAATTTCAAAGAGTCTAGGTACACCCAGTTAGAAACTGTAACATTGGCCGCTGTTAAATGCCTCCTCAACCTTGGTATCTCTATAAGGAGTTCTGTTACCAACACCTCATCATAAAAACTGGCAAATTTTGATACAGATAATTTCAACTCTTCACTGTTTGCCAAAAGCTAAGTTTTTGTCTGCACCACCTCGAACGGTAAAGCTAAATCTTGAACTGACTTAAGTCTAGTTCGGAGTTCAACACTAAATCGGTCAAGACATTTCAACATGTCCTTTTTAAGTTGAGCTCTCAGTGTCAGTCCAACATCAGGGGCAAACTCACCAGCCATTGGCTTTTTACGTTTTTACGGCGAATTCGGCTTTCCAGGAATGTCATAGTCCTCCGACTTTTTCGCAGCAAGAATTATTGCCTCTTCTACAATGTGACTTCACTACGAATTGACCCTATTTTGTAACTAATAGATCAATATTCAAGCCCTTGCTTTGTAATCCAATCTGAGCACAGATATTATTTCCCTTAGAATATCATTCCAAAACAAAAGACAGCAAAGAAACGTAAAATCACTGCTGCAATGGATAAGGTTCTGTGCAGCGCCTCTAGTGTCTACATTTTCTTGTTGATCACTTAACTTCTCAATTGCAGCCACAATCCCATTAATCCCATCGGGCAATACTTTTACTGCGGCATAATGGGCACTCCAATGCGTTATTAAGAGTCTTTTAACAGTTGTGTTTATCAAGAACTTCCCAGCAGCTAGTTGAAGCAGAAAAAATGTAAAAATCCCACTGTTCCGAAAAATGTTACACAAGCTACATTTTGTGTAAATGAGTGTTGGCCACATAAATTAATTGAATGATCTATGCAGCCGACAAAAATTGCTTTGTTATTTTTTGCTTTAATAATAGCTTGCACTCCTCCATGTATACTACTCATAACAACTACATTATCATAACCTTGGAAACGACAATTCATAACATCTATACCGTCATTTTCAAGATTTTTACACTGAAAAAACATGTCCTATTTCCAATCGAAATGCAGTTGTCTCAACCTCACCGTGCGGGCAGATATGGCGAATCGAACTACGAGATTGATTCAACAACTGTACAATTATAAGCCGACAATCACATGAAATATTTATGTGAAAATAAAATATAGTTCAATTAATCTCAAATACTTAAATTTTAAAATGAAAAATTCATGATATAAGGCCAAAGAAATATGTTTTCATGGAAATAGTTATTAACTTTATTCAACTACTGTTATATTGGGTATAACACTTTATATTTTAAATAAACCTCATTCTGTTATCAGGACAATGTTACTGAGTACTAAGTAAGTAGTCGTCTCAATCCCGTTGAAATTGTTTGTAAGTATCTTTTCTTTGCATGAATGGTTGTGAGTTGGTGATTTTGTTTTTCCTATTAACAATGGCTTTTGCTACATTCAAAAGAAAATATAAAAACAAATGAAAAGAAATACTGTATTAACCTCATATACTTTCTTTTACACATTTTAATGTTTATTAAATGGAAGTTGGTTACATAGACATTAAAATTAAAAGATACTAGAAGGAGAAAATAAAATTAAAGTATATATGTTGTATCTATATATATATATATATATATATATATATATATATATATATATATATATATATATATATATATATATATATATATATATATATATATATATATATATATATATATATATATATATATATATATATATATATATATATATATATATATATATATATATATATATATATATATATATATATATATATATATATATATATATATATATATATATATATATATATATATATATATATATATATATATATGTATATATATATATATTTATATATATATATATATATATATATATATATATATATATATATATATATATATATATATATATATATATATATAAATATATATATATATATATATATATATATATATATATATATATATATATATTATATATATATATATATATATATATATATATATATATATATATATATATATCACTGGCGGGCGGTACGAAGAAAGCAGGGTCATACCTGCTAACCCAGACAAAATTTAAAATAGTCTTAACAAAAATTTAAATTAATTAAAGAATATAAAAACATTCTAAATCGATTAATAATATCATTTATTTATTAACGATTATTCTAATGTCTGATATTCCAAAAATCTATACTTACATGTCAGCCTTTTTGAATTTTCGACACTCCAAATCTAAAATGCACATTTAAATAAAATATAAAAAAATTTTGTTTTTTGGCAGATTTTATCTATTCTTTGCTCTTTGGTCATCAGTAAAATTTCTGCTTTCAATCGCTATGTATTCCTTAAAAGTTGTATTGAAAAACAAACAATTAAAGTCCCAATAAAATGTATGAAAATAAGCAGAAGATAATTCTGCTTTTAAAGTTTTTTCTTTCCTTTTCTTTTGTCATTTTACATTTGTGTACATTTTGTAACACAAGGTTTTTGGTTTTGTCGTATGAGCGAATATAAAGAAAATTGTTTGTTAGTTTTTTCCTGATAAGATTGAAATTATTTTTAATCTATTTGTTGTGTTGTGTTATTAAAATTAATTAATATTAATTAATAAATAACATTATTAATTTATAGTTTTGATGGGTGTAATATTTCGTTAGTGCAACCATTAAATAATATAGTTTCCAGTGGTTTAAAATTTAAATGATGAAATTATTTGATCTTTCATTGAAGGTTTTTTATGTATGTTTCTTGAAAACGGCTCATTAGATTTGGATGATTTAAATTGTATTCTGTTAAGGTAGACTCCCAAGTGGTCCATTTTTTTATGACGTGAAAAATACCGTTTTTCTATGATAGCAGAGGAAAAGTTTATTTTCAAGCGGGCTTAATCCCTTGTGAAAATGGTTTTTTCCTCTAGTGTAAAAGGAATAACAAATTCTAGTTGCTATGGTACTTTCATATAACTTTAAAACAAAGCATGTAAAAATAGATTATGAATTTTGAATTTCTAATTTAATAAATTCTAATAAATATCGTTTATATATTTACTATCATAGAAAAAATTGTATTTCCTATGCGAGATAAAAACATTTTACGTTCGTGAAATTGTCCCACTGGACGTTAACGGCTCTCGTGAACAAATTTTCACTTACACAAAGCAGCGTTTTCATCTCTTGTAGCAAAATGTACTATTTTCAGAAAATTGAAAAAACTATATTTTTTTATGTATTTTCGCCGATTTATCGAAAACAGCTCACTTGATTTGGATGGTTTAAATGTATTCTATTAAGATAGATGCCGAGGTGGTCCCATATTTTTTATATTACGTGGAAAACGGTCGTTGTTCAGGAAATTGAAAAAAAACTATATTTTTCATGTATTTTCGTCGATTTCTTTGAAACAGCTTAATCTATTTGGATCTATTTGGACGGTTTGAGTTGTATTTAGTTGATATAGATGCCGAAATGGTCCTAAATTCCTTTCTATGACAGAAAATATCCCCTTTTTCAAAAATATGATAAAACCATGTTTGTTAGATTTTCATCGATGAATGCTTGCCGCGATTTTAAGTTATTACTTCAAAAACACTTTCTTAGCCGCCTTTTGATTTTATGACTACACAAAATGAAATAATAAATAAACTTTTTTAAAAAAATAAAACCGACTTCAGAAAAAACAAAAGAGGCACAAAAAAGTGGAAAATAACTCAATTGT